>DF241467.1:1664-76799 GCA_000507305.1 Breviolum minutum Mf 1.05b.01
TGACAAGCTGGCATAAGACCGGCGCTCATCCATTTTACATAGGTATGTATATACACATATACACACATATATATGTACATAAATATACTTCTCAGAAGGAATGTTTACATATTTTTCACATGCACCTTCAGCTTCACTCTCGCCACCCTCTTCCCCGCACCAGGCATCATCTTCATCTTCACCCTCTGGAATTTCTTCAGGGTCAGCTTCGGCACCTGGGCTGCCGGTGCATCTAGGCCGGACTTGTTGTGGTTTGGAGATGTTTGGAGGCTTTAGCTGGGAAGGTTGTAGGCTGACAAAGTACCACCATCCCCCAAAAAAGAAAAACTTCAAGACCTTGATCTATACTTCAAGAAAGTGTCCAGCAGTAGATCTGGGGGATGGATCTGGGATTGGTATATTTGCCGCTACCATCAAACGCCGCATGGCCAATTCCCGTGGTCTGTGCCCCCTTTTAGCGGCCCGGGCAAAGATGTAGACCAGTTTCCTTGATCACCCAAGCCTCAGCCCTGATGACTGTTCCTTAGAGGGTCTGGATTCATGATTAGTGATGTTAAATTTTCAAGATCATTTAGCCTCAACTAGTCCAACTAACTCATTGAAATATCCTGCGAAACAGTTTTGGTGCCAGAGTTTGGAGGTCTTGAGATATGAAAAATTGAATTCACCACCAATAAAAAGACGCCTAGAATCTAGAGGGTAGAGACTTCCCCCGTGGACGGCAGTGAAATAGGAAGCACTCCACAGCTTCCACAATGTCATCCAAAGAGGCCCGCAAACCTTGATTTTTGTGGGGTCCCAGAGCTACACATGGCATCCTACATCAATCTTGATTGAAAAAATGTTCATTAAATCAAACAAGCTTGGTTTTCTAAGCCAGGGGGCCTAAGTGGGTAATGACCGGTTCAAGTACCACCACATTTTGGCAAACCTCCTGCCGATTCAAGTCGCTAGTTTTCCCGATCTTGCAAATGCAGCCCGAAGCAGCATAAAGAACAAGCGGGTTGTCGAGCTTCCATTGGCGTACAACCGCCCCAACACTCGATACATCCACATGTTGTGTCTCTGGTTCCCCACTCGCCATGGTGAAGACCGTAAACTCCCAATTGATATCTTTGATCCAGTACAGCTGCTTGAGGGTATTGTGTTATTAAGCAGTTTTGGTTCCCCCTGACTAGGATATGTTGTTAGTGGCCTTCCCAGAATCTCTTTTAGGGGTAGGGGGACCCCAAACTGCATTCAGAAAAGAAAACCCCACTCCATAGCAGACCTCGCCTTCACAGCATAAGAAACCAGGTGTTCGCATCCATCACAGTACCTGTGAGGTGTGGTGGAGATCAAGGGCCTGCACCTGAAGCACGTGGTTTGCGTGCACATGAACACACAGAAAAAACAGAAGGGGGCACTCAAAGGTTCGGGAACTCCAGCCCACCAGGCATTTGAGCCAACTTGTATCGATTGATGGATCTTTCTGAATTTATATGATTGCCAAAGATCATGAAAAATATGAAAATCACTGATGTCCCTAAAACTGCTCGAGAAACCCTGTCTTTTCAAAGACTGCTCGGATTAGGAAAGAACGTTCGATTAGCAAAAAATATATACGCAAAGGTGATTGAGCAGAAAAGACTGCTCGTTAGAATCTCCAGGTAGATACCTGGAACCCAAATGACCCTTGTTTTGATTTGAATTTCGACCTTGTTTTGGAGGGTTCAACCACCAAAATAGAGGACAAACAGGTTCCAGGTATATATAAGTTAATGCTTCAGAAACAAATGGCTATATGCAAAACTTCGTTGAGCACTGTAGCCTTGCCTATTCTGTACGGTATTGTTTATTTCCCCAACCAAATCTCTCATCACACCACATGTAAAATGGAGGTTCAAGTAGTGTCCAAAAAAATCCAAAAAATCTGTTGCACCATTTGATCGATAGTGTATGCCATCGAGTTTTATTTGTGTTTATTAGGTTCTTTTCAGCGGAGTTCCCCTGTAATATTCATCACTCTAGGGAGAAATTTAAGGTTTTTCATTTTCCAAACATCTTATGCAAATCTTTCAGATCATGTGCATGTCAGGTGGCACAGGATGGGAACAAAAATCAAAATTTGCCGTGATTCATGAGGTGTAGGAGCCCTGTTGTTGTGGGCTCGCCAGTCCATTCGTCACCGCACTCTTCACGATCTCCAAATCATCCAGAGTGTCTTGGAAATGAAGAAATTAAGATGGATATTGGTGTGGGGAAAACGTGTTTTGTTTTAATGTATTGTCTTTTCTTTCAGGGAATTCATTTATGTAACTTTTGGAGATATGTATGCAACGTATAGAAACCATCTGTAGATTATTGCGATTGTGTGGAGACATATGGGTTCATACTCATGTTGCCAGGTGGCGGTCAGATTTCAAATTGTTCCTCATGTACTTTTTTGTTCGGAAGAATATCATGCACATGATTTTTTTTCCGGCATCCTTTGGATTGGTTTTGGATTGCAAGTAAGTGTACTACCACATCGTTTTTTCCCAGGAAAAAAATGCCGGCCTTATTGGATTTGTTAAGGGACAATGAGTCGGTGAGAAAATTGGTGGCCTTATTTTCCTTCAGATCCCTATGATGGGCTGGAAGTTGATCCTTAAAAAAGGGAACCTATTTTTAGGAAAATACCCTTCCCGGCCTTAACCCCTCACATCCAAAGACCCGGAACCTGAGGTTTTAGGTATGACTGGACCCCCCCCAAAACACACCAAAAACACACATAGGTTAGGTAAGGGGTTTTCTTCGGGTCGACTCCCAGGAATTTCAGTGGCCCCAAAAATTGGTGAAAAACCGTTCGAACGCCGACAAGTTCACGGGTGAATTTTTGTGCATCCAACTCAGTTGGTGAATAATGGTGATGGTTTACTAGGTGGTGGTTTTCCAATCCTTGTCAGATGATGATTGGGGTGTATAATCACCTCCTCAGCAGGGTATTTAGCTTCCATTACCATTCTCAGAAGGTGATTGGATCCCTAGGGTAGGTGGTGGTTTCCAATATTTTTTATTTTCACCCCTATTTGGGGGAAGATTCCCCTTTTTGACTAATATTTTTCGAATGGGTTGGTTCAACCACGAACCAGTTCACGGGTTCTAGGTAAATCCATAAGTGTCAATCTATCTAAACGTTATAGACGACGCCTAGGATTTAACACAACCATCACCAACCCCAACCACCAATTCACTACTAAAAAATGGTTGATTGATCAACGACGGCTTCAGGATATGTGGTCATGATGGGTCTCATACCAAAAGTAAAGTAATCCTTAAAAGGAAAGACATACCTGTTACAAAAGTCGTTGCGCAAGGGGTCCGCGGTAATCATGTAAACCCTCTTTAACGCTGTTTTTAAGGTGGGTGCATAGGATACTAGTAGCATGGTACAAGCAGATTTGCATCGACTTGCAACATCAAATAATTCTGGATGTCCGGCCTGCATGCTGCAATGGCGCAAATTTTGGAAACCTTTGGTCCGAAACAACGGCACTATTTTTCTTTTAAAGGTACCATATGTACCTTTTTGAGATGTCACATGCTTTCTCTTTAAGCAACCTCAAAATTAGTTTAAGAATGACTTTCCCGGATTCTCAGTGTGTGGTATTTTTAAAAACCTACATGTACTAAACATTCACAACAATCTTCCCCTTCCATCCATCCGTCCATCATCCATCCACATACCGGCCTGAGGAAAGGGGCACGTCGACCTTCCGGTTCCCCTGGCGCTCGTTCGCCATCACGCAGCTCCCCCGTGGGTTCCGCCGAAAACATGTCGCCATCACCACGGGGGCCCCGTGTACTGCCACCAGAACATGAGGTGCCGATGCGGGGTGTCGTTGGTGGCGTCAACTGCTTGGGAGGGTACAGGAAGTTGTTATGTTATACCCCAGAAGTATCCATACAAGTTGTACCGTCCGACGTTGTTAGAGGGTTTTTTTGGGTCCAATAGTGTTTGCAATTGAATGGATTACTGTATTTGTAGTATTGAGTTAATTGAGTTATGATTTACCCAGAGCATACCTGTGCTTCCGAGTCTTTCTGTTTCCAGTGATCCTTACATGTTCATTTGATCCAGCTTTTAACGTATATGTGAGCATTCAATTGACCCGCCGTTATCAAGTATGTATATGGGGATTACTAATCATCCAGTCATGTGAGGATGAAATACTGGCTAGGGGTCTCTTTTCACCAAACACTATGAAACATGGACCTTTTTAGCTATACATCCAACAGTTGGCTCTTGAAACAGTCAAAGTCGGCTCTTCAAACCATTTTGAACGCTGTGTTTTTTTTAACGTGTCACTAAGGGTGTCGACGGAAAAATCTCAGCGAAAACTGGCTTCGGGGTTCCCCAAGCCCAAAGCTTTTTCCCCACCTGAACCGATGTGTTTACCCCAAAAAGGGGGGGGGGGGAATCAACCACAACCAAAAATGGATGAAACGATGGGAATTTTTTGGAGCAGGAACTTGGTGGTAGCCCTGGCATGAGGCGGGATAGGGCCACTGAAAGTTGCGCCTGAGACCTCGAATAAGATTGGGGGGTGTGGAATTAATGGTGCTTTTTAGATTTATTGCATGAGTCGATGTGTTTGTTTTGTCTTGTTTTGTTTTGTTTGTTTGTTTTCATCCTCATGTGGGAAAGATTCTCGTTAAAGAAACTGTGGAAAGGTCCGTTATGATGACATGATTGTCATGGGGGTTAGCTTTGCGACATGGAGAGTCATCACGCGTTCTGAGGATGTTACAATTGTCTTTATGAGTAAAGGCACTAATGCTTCAGTGGTGCTGGTGTTCTAGAGCTAGCGATTTGTTTTTTTCATGTCATGTGGTTGAAGGAAAGCATACTGTTGATGGCTGAAATCCCAAGGCCAACCACCTGGGATGTATAAAAGCCTGTAAATAATGGGATGAACTACCAACCTCAACTGGTGAACGCAGGATTTCTGAACCATCAACAGTAGGTCACAGGTCACCTCCCATGATTCTATCAGATTCAGGCCCTCCACCTCTTTGAAACTACAGTTTTCCAAAGCCATGAAATTCACTGTGAAAAAGTGAAAAATGAGGGAAATTTACAGATTTTACAACCCTGGATTGGTAGGTTGGCAATGAAATTCGGATTTTTTAAATGCAATCCAAATACAGTTTCCCTTTCAAAGTGGGTTAGATTAGAATTTCCGGATCAGTAAGTGGATTTGTTTACAATTATATTAATCTTTTTATTTTTTGTATACGATTTCCGAGTTTTCGTGGGATTCACCAAGTCCGTTGGAATCCGTTGCGGACCGGAGCTTCGGGTTCCGAAGCGCACATCCCGCGAGGTTCCAGGCAGCGGTGTGAGGGAGCAAAAGTCGAATTTGCATTGATGGCCCGCAGAATAGCTGCTTGCCTGGTGGCCGGGACCCGCACAGATTCGTTGTTTTTGAGTACAGATGTTGGGGCATTGAGAGAGATGGTAACCCCAAACTGTAAAAAAACCCGACCAAATTTCACTGGTTAAGCATTAAATTATAATGCAGTAATTTGATGTAATTTGATTATTGAGAATTAAAACTGACAATGGTCAGAGTCATATTCTTATTTCGATAAACCAGCTTAAGTAAAGTGACTCGTTGGTCAGCAGGTTTGGCAGAGTCAGTTGTTTCCCACTTTTCCAAGGCCAGTAGCAAAGATGGCACCACAGTAAGCTCTCCTCATCCTGTTTGTAGGAGATGGCCTTTTTCAAGGTCAATCGTGGCATGTGTAAACTTAAGGGTGTGACATGTTGTAAATGTCACTTTTGCTAAGTCACTAATATATCTAAACATGCCTCTTTTCTTGGCATGTCATATGTGCTACGTGCATTTGTATGTGAAAGGGTCAAACCTCGGGCTTTCAGATGGTATAAAACGACCTTTTCTTAACGGAAAAAAACACATCCTTATGTTACAAGAAAAAATCGCCAAAAACCTGTGCGGCCCATGTGGCTAAAAATTTGATGCCTTGGCTTCACTTTTACCTCTGGCAACGGTCGGTTTCCTAGCTTTCAAAGCAAAGCTGGGAGTTTAGCTCCATCGTGGGTTGATCGGATAATCAAAAAAGAAAGGTAAACCACGATGGGAGTTTATATAAGGAACCTTGAGCAGCCAAACATGGCCTTCTTTCCAGGTGATTTATAGTATTAACCACGCGCTTTTCTGTACACCAATCACCAACTAGCGTTTTTCAGGATGTAAAAGGAACTGGAGTGGCCAAAACCGGCCAGTCCCAATCCTTCCGCAAGAAATAGCATGGCCTTATTTCGTGGGATTTGGCTGGCCACCATCCTATCCGTTTGCCAACCATAAAGGCCGTATTTTTTGGGGAGAGGGTGGACACCGAAGAATGTCGACATAGCTTAGCAAGTCGATTGTTGTTCTACGCATACAGAATCGACGTTTTTTCAATAGGGTTTGTTATCGATTTCTATGGGGAATTTATATGTTTGAATGATTGTTACCTTTCGCAAATCGCAAAGGAAATCTCTAGGTTAACATCGACATGGTGTTTCTTCATGTTTCTTCCAGATGAGCAATGAAAAAGACCCTTGATATCTGATTGTTTAGGGTATATAGGGGATTGTACTACCCAATTAATAATAGGGACTCTAATAAACCGTGAAATAAGGATCCCTATTAAACAACCAGGATTTCCCATGGAAAGCCAGTCTGTTCTTTTTTCGTGGCTCAGATGTGTTGGCCGTTTCAATATGGGGCGACTGAAGGGACCCACGGCTGGAACATTGGTTGGGGACCCTCTTTCAAGGGGGTCATCGTGGGCATTTTTAGATTTCCCACGATTTTTTTTGCATCTTCATTCATGGATTCATGGTCCATGTTCCAGCCGTTCCAGCCGTTCCAGCCGTCGCCGTGTCGGGAACTACCTTTTTTGCAAATTCCTTCCAAGCTGGAAAACTTTGGACCAAACGTTTTTGATTGGGAGGAATTGATGTTCTCTTTTTTTTACAGGCAAAGTACCTGGTCAAATAATAGCGACCTCACACGACCTGGGCCCCCAAAATGTAGCTGACTCTGAGGAAGGGATTTTTTTTTTCCAAGGACATGTAGGTTGGTGAAATATTGTATAATTTGGCCAGAAATATTAAAAAAGCCCTAGAAAGGTGGCTCAAACATGATGAAAACTCGATGACTTATCCTGCAGCGTTTTGGGTTGTCTCAGTGGCTCTGGAAATTTTGCGTCTTATCCCAGGGTGTCCCGCGTCCCGCGGTTGGGACACTTAGCCACGCTTGCGGTTGCGGCGGTTGCGGTTAGGTAGTTGCTGGCTGAAATGTGTTGAACAACCTGGGATGGATTTTTGAAAGTCCTAGCAACTGCTGCTTTATTTCAGCCAGCAACAGGAAGTCTGCAGTTAAGACAATGCTTTTAGGTCAGCAAACCGCTTTGTAAAGATGAAACTATGTCTTTTTGGGGGGACACAACTTTCGATGTTTGCAGGTTTGTTTCCTGCCGTTGCCATTTTGAGGTACGGTAATCCTGTATTTCAAATTCGATACCGCTAAAATTCAGATTTGCCAATGGAATCAGAGCCATTTGTAGCAACTACAAGGTAATGCATAGCTAATGCTGACAGTACCGGTTGATGTTTATGTTGCAGGTGTGACCGATGTTGTTCGTGTTGTTTGTCTACACAGAGCAGAGTCAGCATCATTTAGGCCCTTAGGCGTTTCCATCATGTCGGAGAATCTCTGCAGAACTTAAATGCCTCAAGATCAAGGGGATCCCTAACATGAAACTACCAATCCTGTTGATGGTTCAGAAATTGTCGCAGCAGTTGTTATTCATATTATATATCTAATGGGAAATCCATGAACTTTATAAATTTTACCAAAAACATATTGTATTGTTCTGGTCAAATTATAGCGACCTCACACGACCTCACCCCAAATGGTGGTTTAGTAAGGGGAAATCTCTTATTTCAGGGAAACCTAGGTTGCTGAAATATTATTGAATTTCATATCCGCCTGTTTTGGTGGTTTTGTTAAGCCAGATTGAATTGCATCAGCTCTCCATGAGCAAAGATCAGTGAAACTGAAGTGATGGTCACATCCCACATGTGGCTCAAAGGAGTTTGTTTGCTTCGTGTATATGATATATAATATATATATATATTTATAGATATATCATATATCTATCTAGTAGATGTAAAATGTTTGAGATGTTTGAGATTCACAATGTGCCAGGTGAAGCTTGAATTAAATTCATTTCAAACAAAGGAAGTGATTAGGCATTTTATAGAGGAGTCATTAGTCATTCTTGTTTCAGTTCTCAGGGCCCACATTTAGGGGGACCAGTGCGCCGCGAATATTGATGTATTTTTAGGGTCCAGATTCCCTAAATCAAATTTCCATGAAAAATTAAACTGGACCAAAAACCACCGGACCCCGTTCAGTAAGTTGCGATGTAGAACTCTCAGAATACTCAGGCTTTTTCGGGGGCAGTGGGTCCGTTCAGTGGAGATTTCGAGGGGGAAAATTTTAACACCATCACCGTGACTCCACCATTGCATCGTGACATATGAGCAATGAAAAAAAAACATGGTTGTTTTTTCGGATATAAGGGATGACATTTCCTACCCAGTTATGTGGGGATTATTTCATAAACCATCAAATGCCAGGATCCCAATTAAAACAACCAGAATTCAATGGAAAGTAATTATATGGGGATTATTAACCATGAAATAAGGATCCCTATTCAAAGCAACCATTAATTACGGTGATGTTGGAAACATCTGCGTTTAAGCGGAGATTTTATGCGTCACTTTGACAGTGTTGCCACGGCTGTAGGCGCCATCAATGGTCTGTATATGAGCGGTTTCGCCTATTCCAAGGCGCCCACCGCCTACCAAGGCACGAAAGTTGTTGACCGCTCCGCGCAAGCATGCGCGTCTGCGGCTGGTGCTATTTCTGCTTGGACCGTCGATGACGGCAACAAGGTTGCTGTCCTTGAAGGTGTGGACACCACTGATGCTTCTGTGATGGACAAGCTTATCGATATTGCAAACGATTCAGCGATCGGTATGATCATACACGCGACCGGAGGAGAGTGATGCTCACGGCGAGTGGCCATCACTTGGCTGACAATTTGCTCGCAGTGCGTCAATACGCTGGGACTGTGATGTCAGCATTGCCAGCTGCGAAGCTCTCCCACGTGAGAGTGACGAAAGTGCTTGCATCGCTGCCTATTACAGGGGGAGCAAGCAAGTGGGGAGCAGAGGAAGCATTTTTACACTTAATTAGAAGAATCCCAACTAATGAACCAGGATTTCCCTGGTTGAAAGTCACTTCCGACCGATCGTTCGACCACTCTGAGGCCTTCAGCTGACCGAAAAAAGCCATGTTGCCGGGCGACCCAGGGACCCGGGGAGATGGTTTTTGGGTGAAAGATCTTCGATTTCGGTTTTAAAGCTCACAGCCTTTAAAGGGAATAGACCGAAATGGTTGCCAATGCCCATGACGGATCCATGGGACGATTGTATATGTATATTTACCTACATGAAAATTGAAAACCATAAAAATTCAACCAAATGCAAGGTAAATATACGTACCATACATGGATCCTTAGGGATGTGGTAACGTGCTACCCAGAACATCCGAGATTTCAACAAAAAAAATATGTGTCTCGATTCGGCGTTGGATTCTTAGGCCAAAGGTTAGTTGCCTTGCATGGTTTTGTGTCCAGTGCATCGATGTTTCCGCAACAGAAATTGTGAACAATGGTGATCGGATCAACAGAATATATTTTGGAAAAACACGTTTCAAACCACTTCTTTTCTAAGTGTAGACTTAGAACTAAAAGTTAGGCACATAAACGAAGAAAATCCGGCTTAGAAAGTCCGAAATTATACATAAATACCGTTAAACAAGTGTTGAAACGTCTATCTCTAAATATGGGTGTTTCCTTAAATGGTGGTACCACCAAAACAACCCAAAATGATCATTTTTAGTAGGAAACCAATGGTTGTTGGGTAGCACCATTTTAGGAAACACCCATATAGATTGCTTGTCAATAATGCCTGTTTTTGTTTTTTCCAACCTCAACCCTGCATTCAAGTTGAGCCAAGGTTCGGGTTTTGAAGGGCATTTCTCACCTCCAGGTGTCACTTAGATAACCTTTGATTTCAGGTCACGTTAAATTAACCATCCCAAAAAGGTCACCAGCAGAATTGCCAGGTTATGGTTTCTTTGACGTTTTTAGTGCTAGGTTTTTTGTTTTTGTTTTAAATGTTTTAAGTGCAGTTTGCAGATCATTACTTAGAGCGGTTCCAAGTGTAGGAAAACAATTTGGCAAAAACAACATGATGTTCTAAGTGATCACCCCTTATAATATACTGTAAACATATTATTGTGACTCATAGGGGGAAGGCTGACCTATTCATTTTTTGTCCTTAAAGTTGTTTGGTTCAAACCCATTAGGATCCATGAGCCTGGTATATTTTCCTACATGAAAACCATGGAAATCAACTATTCATGTATAAAAATATACAATCGTCCCATGGATCCTATGGGAAAGGACCAACTGTCAAACCTCCTGGTTGTTTCAATCTGTTTCAGGATCATATTGGACCGCTATCAAAATCAAGAGCCATGTTTGTTTCGATACGCCGTGAAATTTGTCGATTCCTATCAAATGGAATGGATGACAAATTTCCCCCAAAAGGGTCTTTGGATTCTCTTGGATTCGTTTCTGTTTCAACACTATTTGCTTTCTACCATCAATCAAGATTAGGAGAATAGTGTTCCAAACATCTTGAGAAAACCTATGTTCCGATGTTCCCATGAAATTTAGCATGGATACCAAGAATTGGTATATATTCTCACAGGAGTCTCCTGAAATCCGAAGCACCATTTCTAGCTGAATCCCGGGAGTGAAAAAACCCATCTATCCTGGCCGACTGTATTCCCTAAGGATCCTGGTTCAACTTCTGAGAATGGTTTCATGGAACCTGTAAATACGATGCGTTTTGGAGATGATTGGAAACCCCAATGATCATCTGAGAATATGATGCCTGGGGATTGTAACTTTCATCACACGCTTAAGAGTCACTGAGTGCCAACGAACCAGTTGGCCCATTCAACTAGTTTATCTTTAGATGAATCCAGACCTTTGCATAAACTAACCTAGGTGGTTTCAAACATTTCTTAGTGTTCACCTCTATTTGGAAGAAACTTCTCATCTTGACTTATTTTTTTTCAATTGTGTGGCTCAACTACCTAGGACCATCCGTAGATCTAGTTTGTGACTTGACAACACAAACCATCCCATGGTAAGCCGATATTTTGTTACGGAAATACGCCGCAACACCATTGCCACCCAGGTTTTCTGCTTCTCCTTCAACCTTGGCGTGGAAACTTAGAGTTGGAGTTGTTTTCCCGATCCTCTGCAGGGATCAAAGATGTGAGGAAAAACACCCGCCTGCCTTCAAGGGTTGGGGGAGCTTTTTTGATTGGGGGTATATAATGGGCGCTCGAAGAAATGCTTGAAACATATTTATGGAGGGATGCGTTTGGATGTTTGGATGGTTTTTTTGCCGGAAAATTTCTTGAACGGACGGAAGTTCCTGGCTTTGAGCAAAAAAAAACTGGCAGTTGGTTGAATGTTGGATTATATATCCCTATAGTGCTCCTTTTTTATCACTGTGAGGGCTCGGTGTTTAGGCACCCCAAAATCTACTCCAAAACCGGTTGGAGCATAAGGGCAAGCTTTGACGACCTCACCCCCACCTTACCGGAAGTCTTCCCATCAACTTCACCCATGTTTTTTTTGATGTTGAAGTTGTGTTTGTGTTTTGAGTTTTCGGATCTTTTAGGGTGGCGGTTTCCAATATGTTTTATTTTCAACCCCGAAACTTCTGAATGTATTTTCCATTTTGACTAATATATCTAGTATCCTCTTCAGATGAGTTAGTTCAACCAGGACCTACATCTTTTTATTGGCGTTTTTCCCTATTTGAAGACGTTTTGATACGTTTTGTAGCTTTGAACAAAGATGCTCGAACTTGTTCAGGGCGAACTTAGGTCATGTTGCAAAGCATAGGCGCTTCTTGAAAACCCCACCTGAGCGTATGAAGAAAACCCTGGTTGTTTAGGTTGCAAAGGGAATTATACTGCCCAGTTATATGGGGATTATAAACAAACCATTATCATCCATTATCAGGATCCCTATTGAAAAACACCAGTAATTAGAATGGAAAGTAATAAGCCACTTTGTTTTTTTTTCGCGGCTCACCTGAGATCTCCAGAACCAACAAACACGCTCCGCCGTTACAAAATCGATATCCGATACTGTGTCCCTTTTCTCGAAACAAATTACATACGGTATGATCAAGAAACATTTTGGTAAGTACCTGAGAAATCCAGCATTTTGTGTCGATATGTGTTGATGTGTTTATCCAAAATTGTTTACTCATTGCTGATTGGAATGAACAACAAGATCATCGATGGGTTCCAAAGTGTTACTCCTCTTGTGAGCCAGCTTGCCATAAATTCGCCTAATATATACTGTATCTACATACATACATATCAACTTGGCAGAAAGCGCAGCTGCATCACAAGTTTACTCAAGTTGCCATTTACACGTTCTGAACGTGTTTTTGGTAACGAAGTCTTATGGACTCTGATAAACTAAGATGGCTGGAGAATCGTTTGGTTGAAGATTTGTTTCCTATTGATGATGGAGATATTCCATTGACATGTTAGTTTACCAGAGGGTTCTTCATCCAAGATGTGTGACGTTTGTGACATGTTGTGGTGTTGTAATCATTGTAATCATTAATCTCCCAGTTGGAGGATCACCAAACACAAATTGCAAGTGTCTAGTATGTCAGTACATGATTACTAGTCACCCCTTTGGTGGGGCAAACTACCAGTTGAAATGAGCTGTGGAAGATTACGAACTCCCTTGTCCAAAGACTATTGTTTTGACCTGCATGTTGTCGATCATTTTGATCATTTATCATGTCCTATAATTTTCATGCATTTCCCTCCCCAAGAAATTTCGAAGGGCCCTTCCCCCACCCAAAACTTCATACAATCCCCTTCCCATCCCAAGGCCTTTGTGACGAGCCCGGTGCAGATGAATCAACTGCCAACATCTCACGCACCGCATGGAGAGGCGGCTGGGTAAATCTGTTGGACCTTGGTGCAGGATTCATGGTAATGTAATTTGATCCTTAAAATTTAACAGCAAACCACCTGAACAACAAATTTGTTTCAGAGGCCTTTGTTTGGGTTTGGCCATCCTTTTTTGCTTCCCTTTTTTTGGGATAGTATCTTTGTTTTTTTCTTGGGCAAATTGTTCAACTGTTAGGGGGCCGAGGGAATCAGTATTAATGGAGCTTGGATTTTGCAGCAACAAAATCCGGCGCCAATTCACAAGAAGCATTGATCCCCTTAAGGATTGGTTTGTTCTTGACTGTTTTAAAGGAATTTTAAGATTGACTGGCCGGGTAAGGATTTCAACAGATTTCAAGCATGTGGAAGTTTACAAACGTTCCCTCCGAGGTAATGGGGTAACAACCGACGCAAGAGGAATTTTCTCCCCCAACCCATCCACACCGAGCATCGTCGCCAGCTGCAGGCTATGCAGAAAGGTGCCACAGGTGCCAAATGGAGTTACATAGGGTCCGCCCCTACAAATCGCCGAAAATCAATGGGTAACTGGGGTGATGTAACCCTTATAAGTGGAGTAATAAGCCTGCTTATAACTGGTAGGGGCCCACCTTGCATGGCTCAAGATGTTTATTTCCTTGAAACTAACAGCAAAAGCTATTTGGAAGATAGGCCTTTTGCCCCAAAAAAGGGTCACACTTCATGTTCCTTCACCATTGATTTTCAGGGACGAACTGTTAGTTTCAGGGGGTTATTGATATGGCTCAACATTGGGGTACGAGTTTGGAACCACCAAATTGATTTCATTTAAATCTTCCTGTAGTATTTCCAACACTCGCCTTAATTCAACCTTCCCTACGCGATTTTGAGATGGCTCCCCTGAACTTTGAGATGGCTCAGTTACCAAAAGTTCGTTGCTTGAGATTCGAACTTGGTGAAACACCATTATTCTCAGGTTCCAAACAACGGGATGTAAATGTTCATCGTATGGGTGGTGGTTTCAAACATTTTTTATGTTTACCTTTACCTGGGGAGATGATCCAACTTGACATTTTTTTCAGATGGTTGAAACCACCACCTAGGGATGTAAATTTCATCACCCTCTAAAAGAAACAATTTGAGGTTTAAATTTCCAGGTTCCATGCTTTAGATTCTCAGGTTGAAATTTCAGGGGTCTACACTCCAAACAAACATAGCTGGCTGGAAAATCCACCTCATTTTGAAGGTATTTACCAGGAAAGATTGGGATGGTGGCTATGTTAGTTTACTAGAATGAGGGTTACCTCCCTGAAACTAACAGCAACAAGGCCCTGAAATTTGCTTGAGGAATATCAACAAAAACCTTATGACATTCCACTTCACTACACTCCCTATACTTTTTTAAGGGGTAAAAAAATCACCTTTGGAACTCCGGTTGCAAGTCGCCAAATCCCCAAATCAGCTGAAAGGGAAATGATTTGATTATCAAGCAAGGCTATGACGGATCCAGAGGGATTGTGATATTTACATACACTAGGTCACTAGGTGGTGGTTTCAAAGACTTTTTATTTTCACCCCGAAAATTGGGGAAGATTTCCAATTTGACTAATATTTTTCAGATGGGTTGAAACCACCAACTAGATAGATGGTTGATTTGTATGGTAAATGGAGGTAAATATACCAGTCCCATGGATCCTATATGGGAAGGTTGGTGGCATTGGCTAAGAGTGATTTCACACCCCTTCATTGCAAACAACATCTTTTTTGGTGTTGGCTAAATATACTTTTTACCCTGTTACAGTACATGTTTTGGGGGGAGAAGCAAGTCCTGTATGACTTGTCACTTAAGCAATAAGACACACGTCACACATTTATTGAATCATATCATAGAAACTATATGAATTATATGATTCAATCATATATTCAGCTACTTCAACCCAAATTTAAAGCCATGCCGCTAGCCACAGATTTCCCTCAATTTCGATTCTGGACTCCTCCTGTCCCTTTTCAGGGAATTCCAGGTTGAAGAAAGATGATCAATTTGACCATGAATGATGATGAACCTTTTGGCCAAATTGAAAAATTGGTTGTTATTTTGGGATGATACGAAACTACGCTAAGTCAACTTAAGAAAAAAAAATAAGGTCCATTGAACTTCAACTATAGAAACAATAGAAGGGTGTAACTTGAGTTATGACCAATGATCAGGTCAGGGGCCTTATTCGGTGGGGACATTGGGAACCCAAAGGCTGGTTTGACGACACCAAATCTTACAGAGAGCTATAAGATGTAAGAGATTCAAATTTAGATCTTGCTTAAGGTATGATCAATAAATCACAATAAGGTATACTCCAAAAACTGAACAGCTGACAGCCCAAATTGGATCATTTCCACATTCCAAATCTCTTCTTCTAACAGGCCCATACCACCACAAAAATCACTGATGAAAAAGGCCGCCCCCATATGAAGTTCTCTTCACCAAGTCGTGTTCAAAAAAAGATGAATAAAGCATTGGAATCTGGCATTTCGGGGTAAACCCCACTGGCATTTCTGTAGGTTCGAAAACCAGAACAACTTGGTTCCTGGCAGTATGGGGCTATAAGACCCAGGCCAATATCCTCGGCGGATGGCCGGTTCCTCCCGAGGGTTGGCTAAACACCACAGTGACGCTGAGATGTGGGCTTCCAACTTGGATGGAAGGACGTGATGAAAGGAGTGCTGAGAAGAATGAGTGGCGGATGGCAGAGAAGCATTCACCCTTTGGGGTGAGCTGGCTTCCAAGAACAAGATGCCACTGGAAAGAGCCCTGAACGGTTGTGAAGAGGAAAAATTTATGAGGGTTGTGGTAAAGAAGATTCAGCAATCTACATGCTGAACAAAAACTCGAAGCCCAGCAAAAACCAAGGAGGCAGCAAAGGAGCTACAGTTGTTGTTTCAGGCTGGCCTCCAGAAGACGGACACGCAGAACAAGATAGGGAAAGAATCCTGCAATGGATGCTGGGGCAGGCTGGCGCAAAAAAAAGAACTACGGATGATAAGTCACCGTACCAGAGAAGATATAGTAAGCCAACTAAAAGATACTCCTTTTACCAACGATGCAGATGAACAACAAGAAATATTCAATGCTGCACTGTACAGGTGTTCTAAACTACCTTTCCCCGTTTAGGGCGGCTGTCGCCAAGATTCATTAATAGATTTAATAGGACATCATGTTTTCTATTAGCTTAGTAGGATTTTTTAAAATATCTTTTATACAGGTTGGAGGTGCCACACTGGTGTTTTTTTTGCGCAAATTGTTTGTATAGTCTGCCTTGCGCCCTGGTTGCAAAAAAAAGTCGTGCTGTCATATGGTAGCCGCTTCCGGTCGGGTTAGAATGAACCACCTGCCCTGTTCATTGTGAAAGACCAGATGAAGTCTACCGACAGAAGATTCAGAATAGACTCCTAAGGTTTCTGGAGTTCACATGTGGGAGTGGAGAATCACCTTATATCTCTGTTGTTGGACCCCACAAATTTGACTTCAAAGCTCCCCCAAGGAATTGGCACGAAACAGCCTCCAAGTGTTTTTGAACCATAAGTGATGTCTATTTGAATAGGAAATACATCTGAACCAACTTACCATTGATTTTCAGGGGACATTCATTCGTTTTCCGGGGGGGTATATAAGCTTTATTTTTCACTCAACCAATGGATGGAGACAAAACATCCCAATATCCCAACTTTCGCTGTGACAGTCACCAGCCCGGGAGCTCCGTTGTTTCGGGTCACGCCACGCCATGGGATGTGGTGCTTCGTTTCGTGAAGAAGGTGAGAGAATCCGAAGGTTTTGAGAAGTGCCCAAACAAAGTCATGTGTATCAAGGTATAGTTTATACATGTTTATATGATATTTATATATATACATGTATATATGCCTTGTATCTATTACATAATAAATTATGAACATATTTTTATTTTCACCTGTTGTTGATTTATTGTTTGAACCTAGAACTCTAGTGAAATATTGTCACGTCACATGATGTCACACCAAAACGTATAGGGGAATCCACCAAGCAATGGAGCCAACAAAGTTAGGTGTCACAATTAAATTGTGCATTGTTTCATACCGCACGCTTCAGTTTGTGTGTTTTTTTTAAATGTGCTTTGGCAGCTAATGATTGATTGTTCGTTTGGGTGGGTGGTTGGGGATTCTAGGGATACCCCTAAGTAACCTTTCCCTTTCATTATCGGGGATCCTTGAAATCTAAACCACCGGGCCCCCAAACCAACAATTAACCATTATACCACCTGGAAAGTAGATGGCTCAACTCCCATTAGTCTTGGTTTATCATATCCCCTTACTAACTTCTAACTAAGCCATCGTTTGGGGGTTGCGCTATCTACTTTCCAGATGGTATAGTTGACTTTGGCATACTTGACCCCTTATGTTCTATGACTAGGTGGTGGTTTCAAAGATTATATATTTTCACCCCTTCCTGGGGAGATGATCCAATTTGACGAGCACATTTTTCAAATGGGTTGGTTCAACCACCAGCTAGATGAGTTCTTTGTGTGTTTGCTACATCTTTCAGCTACACTGTTCAACTTTCAAGGTTTCTTTTGTTGAAAACCGTTGATTAATAACCTGTGTGGTTTAGACACAAACCCCGAGCATCGGAAAAAAGAACCCATCCTTTTTCAAAGATCTCGGGATAAATTGTGATGGATTCACTCCATGACTTTATCCCACAAGAATCCCAAAAAAAATCAAATCACCTGACCAATCAATGAAATCTAAGATATCTAAGGGTAACCATTGGAAGTTGACAGAGACAATCATGAGTATGGGGATTTTTTGGGTCGGTCCAGCGAAGTGTTTTTTTACCGGTTTTATAGATCTCAACTGTTCTGAAATGTCGGATTTCTGAATCGGATTCGACAATGCTTCTACCTTTGGGAGTAGGATCATCAACCTGCCGGTAACCAGTGGACATTAAGATTGATGTAAACATGTATATACTTTTTATGTATGTATTGGTCAATATGTATATATATAGTAGTTATATATATAGACATATAGTGAGTCTAACAATCCGGGGGGAGTTGAACATGACTTAAGTGAGGACTACCGCATGGGCCCCTCCTAACCTCTTTTACATGGAATTATTCCTACTTTACCCACTTAGAAGTGTAGTTTATGGTAGGTTTACTGTGCTTATATCTTCCTTACAACTACACTCCCTGAAACTAACACACCACCACCAGGAGGCTATCCCAAAAGAAAACTGGGCTTCCACCCCCTTCTGTTAAGGTGTTATGTTACCGTTCCTTTCTGCAGATATGTGAGCAATGAAAAAAGGGGCCCCTGGTTATTTAAAGGGCATATAGGGGAATTATACTACCCAGTTATGTGGGGATTATTTCATAAACCATGGAATAATGATCCCTATTAAACAACCAGTCTTTCATGGAAAGTAAGGGACCCCGGGTTTTCAACTCGCGGCTCATGTGAGATTTTCTGTACTGCCAGGCCCTTCCACTGCCACACCTGCAGACACGACACCGATGGCTGATCCGAAAAGCATCACGGTACATGTGCCAAGCGAGAAAGCAGAGACTGGTCGCTTGGAGAGGTTCAGAAATGGAAATGTTAGACCCTGGAAGATGAACGGCTGGAACCTACAAATCACTCATTTAGAAAGGAAAATTATCTGAACCAAACATCCATTTTTTCGGGGTTACATGTTAATCCATCATTTTGGGGAAGTCAACCTCGTCCTACATACCAAGTGGTAAGTGGAACGATTGGAGATACTGTTGATGGAAGAAACCCTGCAAAGCGGTTGAGATCGGTAGACTACCGTATCCCATTGACAGGGATTTTTACATCCCAAATGGTTAGCCGCATGAACCATCAGCAGTATGTGAGCCGGAAAGAAACAAGTTGGTTGATTTAGTAGGAGTGTACACTACCGATTGTTATTAGGGATTATCATAGGCTTTATATCAATCACGAATCCCTAGTAACCAACCAATATATTAAGGACTGCCAAAAGTGAATCAAATTTGCCAAACCCAACTGGGTAGTATATGATTGTTATTGATGTTTCACCCACTGGTAGTATGGATATGATATTTTTCATGTCAACATGCCACTTGATAAACCTGATACATTAGACACATCCTTTCCATTGATAATTCAATGTAGACTCGATCCTCTTGCTGCACGACCTCAGCAGTGTAGAAATATGTTGATCTCGTGTGGGAGGCTAGTATACATAGAATATACTGATATTATATAAAGATGTATAGGTATGTACATACTTTCTATTTCTACTTGTTTTTGCACAGAAATACATATTAATATGTATAGATGATATGTGTGTAGATTTATTTATCAATATACATATATATATATCAATATACGTGTATGTCAATATAAATTTGTATCAATATTATATATACATGTTTACTTATGGTGGGTAAGAATGCTGTCCCAACGGTGAGGATGGAAGGCTAATAGGGATTCCTCACTATAAACGTGATGGTCGGCCCCACAAAGACATGGAAGTGAACCTCCGTAGATTTTATGCTGCTTAAATATGTTTACCATGATTTTGAACACTACCAGGATATACTTAGAACATAGTAAACATGGAGCTTGCACCCATACATACATCTATGTAAAATATGTGTATATATATATATTCATATATATCTATATATTTCTCAATATGCACCAAGTACATATATGCATTATATTTGGAAGTAACTGTTTGCATCCCCCTACTTTTAAAAAGTTGAAATTGAAACCATCCAGCCCAAGATGAGGACGCGTGGTCCTTTCACCATTTGACTTTGCTTCCGCTGGACGTCCTGTGCCCATGCTGTGGTTCTATGAAGCTACCGTGAATACATCTCAACTTGTTTCTGCCTTGGAGCTTACATTGACATCATATCAAGTGCTGGCAGGAAGGTGCCTCGGCATTGAACAAAACATGATTTAAGGGAGGCTTCCCAAGAAAATGACATTTGATGGAAAATGGTTATTTTTGAATTTGAATAAGTAAAAAAACATCCCCAATTTGAAGGTATCCTGAATTTTTTGAAACATCTTCAGGGTTTTGGTCCTTTTTGGTAGGAAAAGTTGATGCCTCAACACATGAATAAAGAAACACTCAAACCTTCAGCCATTTTTACGTCAAAAAAGATGGAAAAACTTCACGAATTTTTGTCTCAAGGGACCTCAAGATGTCCGGCCTTGGTTTTGGTTGAACTCCGTAGGATCCGCCAGCTTCATAGTATTTTAGAAAAAAGAAGGGTCCGAAAAAAGGTGAGCAAAAATGGGGGGGGGGGGGTATATATTTTTCGGACGCCACTTGGGGGGGCAAAACCGTGGAATGACTCGGCATTTTTTCAAGAAACTCATGAGTCTTTTATGAGAATTTATAGGAAAAGAACTGAGTTGGTCACAATTTTTAATGGTGAAAAAGGGAGATATTCCAAACTCTGAATGGAAGAAAGGTAAAGCAGACCCCTGATGATGTGATAAACGATGTAATGAACAATGATAGCGAACTAATAATTATGTTTGTATATACAGCATGACCATTATTTGTTCAAATCAACATGTTTAATCACGAATCACAAATGACTATCTTGAATCAACATCATGTGGAGCCGCGCTAAACTTCAGGTATGCTGTGCCTCCAGATGCGGTTGAGCTCAACAACCACGGCGTTCCAGTGGAAATTTGCGAGAACACGCCACTTGATTTGCTAAAAAATCCATGTGAACCCTGAAAACCTTAATTTTTAACAGTATATAATTTCACCCGGCTACTTAAGCCATCATTTTCCTATGGTTTTGGGGTGTTTAAAGGTTGTCAAGGATAAAAGAGGGCAGTGTTACAAGGTGTTGGATTTATGTTTCACATATTTGAGTGAATGATTGGGGTGACCTAAGAGCGTTTTCATGTGATGTCAACCTAAGAGTTTCCACAAAGATATGTGAAAAAAAAACATGGCATTGAAACGTATACCCTTTCCTTCACCAATAGGTGGTGGTTTCAAATATTCTTTATGTTCATCCCTACTTGGGGAAATGATCCAATTTGACTCATATTTTTCAAACGGGTTGAAACCACCAACTAGACCAATTTTAAGCTTGATGGAAAAGATGCAATTTGCTCAGATATGAAGTAGACATGATATGATTCTCTCATTTTTCTGAATCCTCTATCCAGTCTGGCAATTCCCATGGACTAACCAGTATATTCAGCGGACTGGGATCGTGTGATCGGATGGGAAAGTAATAGTGTATTGCCTACATTTACCATATTTTACCATTAAAAACAACCAAATGTGGGTAAATATACCAGACATGGATGCTATGGCAAATGATTCCCAACAAAAAAAATATTGCCACTTTTAAAGGTACCTTTCAAGGCCGACCAAACAAAAAGGTCAGTGATGAAAAGAAACCAAGGAATACTCTTGGGGGAAGTTTAACAGTTCGCCCCTGAGAATAGGCTGGGACCCAAAAAGGAACGTAATCTTCCAACCATCATTTGTTCAGGGGCTATGTTAAACTTCGGGGGTGTACACATGTTTTGTTGCTAAACATGCCCGCAACAACATATACTTTGGGTATCCGGCGGAACAGGGTTTGGGAGCCGAGTAGTATCTACTTTTGTGTTGTGAGCATCATTTGGGAAGCTTGGCGAGTCATTGACTTGATCATGAAATCCCCCAAATATACCGTACCCTCCAGGGAAGAAACATGTGTCCCGTTTAAACGTAGCTGGGAAGATGATCGTATGTTAGTTCCCAGGAGGGTACATAAGTATACGTATACCGTAAATACATATATACGTATTTGTATTGCATATATTGATAGAGAACACATGACCCGGATTTTTTTCATTTGAAGGACCTTCTTTTGTAGGGCTGAAGCCACAAAATAGAGGACATTCACAGGTTCCAGGTGCATGTTTACATCATTTTTTGTTCATGCACACAATAAGCGCACCTTGTATATGATAGTTATATTGGGGAGCATGGTGAAACCATCCTGCAGTAGATTTAGATTTCTTTAAAGTTAGTTGAGTAGACTTCATCCATCGTCCATCTGCCCCAGGATGCGCATGAAACAACCCCGGGATCAACCACCAGAATCAACCCGAATCATCCATGCAGATGGATAAGATGAAGCCGTACAATTTTCCACACCCGCCTTTACATGGCACGAAAAAATGAAGTCATGGTGTAATGTTTGATGAAAAATGTCACATTGAATACTGCTGGTATATGTTTTTTTGGTGTGTCTCCCATCAGCCTTTTTGCCAAGACATCAGCCTTTGGCCATCTCATGTGTGAAAACAGGTCCACATCGGCTAGAGATGCGGCGTCAGCGTACTTGCCCAGTGATGCTGAATACAAGATCTTTGCAAGAAACAGTAACTTGGTGAGAACCAATATGGATGTTTCCAAAAATAGTGGGTTTTCCCCCCAAATCATCCATTAAAAAGTAGGGTTTTCCATTATAAACCATCCATTTTGGGGTACCACTATTTTTGGAAACACCTATATGGAAGATTTTGGACCTTTCGCTGCGAAACCCAAAAATAATGGTGAATATGATTGAATTGTATATTTGATTTTACAGTAATTATAGTCGGTATAGTTTGTATATATATATATATATGTTTATATTTAATATTTGAATATAAATAAATATATAGGAGAGTAAACTGCATGTAAACTGCCCTATGACCATTTGTTTTTTTTTGAGGGAAGGCCCAACCTTCAGGGATGATGGAACGCGCATCAGGTGCCCGTGGTGTACTTGGAGGATTATCCCAGTTGATGAGTGGATAATAACTATGTCCCCTAAGTAGGCTTGAGACTAATGATCCAACTTGACTCATTTTTTTAACCTTGGTCACAGGTGATGCGCTGCATAGTACATTCAGGTGCATGCATCATATAGGAGACAGAAGGCTGATGGGCTGCTCTGCATAAATTGTTGCTATCTCCCTTATCGCAAAGGGTGCAAGGGAAGTGTCATCAACATTGGTGCCAAGCGGGGAGATGATCGAATCCGATTTCTTTGAATTTCGCACTGAACAGAAGCCTGTTTGATTGGATTTTGTGAGGGATTATACACTACTCTTTGTTTTGTGGTTTACCCATCACCCACCATGGGAATCACTTTTTTCAAGAACCACTTCAATGGAAGGTGATTTAAAGGTTTCTTGTTTTGCTGCGAAAAATTGGATTGAATCCATCAATATGTGTATATTCATTATTAAATACATTTAAATACCCACTGAATAATTGCAAAGTGATGTTGTGTCCCATAAATTCCCATAATTTTATTTCTGTGGGAGCTGTTTATGGGTTGTTTCCTTCCCAGGTTTTAGTAGTTTTCCTCGGCCTGAAACTACCAACAGCCGGAATATCCGGCTTCCTTTTGTGTTCTTTTTCAAAGATATTTTTCTTTTGTGCAAAGATTCCAAACTGTGCATTTGTATCATTTGTTAAGGGTTAACACTATGCCTAATGTATTCTTGTTGTTGTATAAAATAATTTTTGTTTTTACAATCTTCAAACCTATGTTTTCTGCTGATTCTCATACTGATATGGCAGGGGACAAGGTTTCAAGTCTTCTTTTCGGTTCCAAAGTGGTACTCAGTGAGGCAATAGCACCTATCTGCCTTCCGCCGACATTCATGCCAAGACGCTTGGGTGAAAAGACGGTAACTGAGGTTGTTAGGCCGTGGTGGAAAATGACAACGGGAAAGGAAACAAAGATTTGATACTGTTGATGGCTGAAATCCTGCACCATTTGGGATGTCAAAGTGGACCCCTGCCAGTTATAGGTAGGGTTATAACAACTCCACTTATAGGCTTATAGGGGTGAAATATCACCCCAATTACCTGTTTGTTTTGGCTGTAAACAGGGGTTAGTAACTCCAACTAGAAGGGGCCCATCTTGTATAAACCGTGTAAAACCACGGGATATTCATTTGCCAACCTCAGCTGCTTAGCCAGTTGTCAGATTTCGGAGCCATCCATGGGAGATTTTTGTTGGGAAGTCATACTAGCTGTTGACAAAATCCCTGGTACGCGATTAACAGGTAGACAACTCCCACTATTTACATTGTTCCAGAAAGGACCCCCAAACCCTTAAAACATGAAGGTTTTAGTAGGCCCTAAAAACATGGGTGAAATAACCCAACAAAAACATGAAGGAAAGGTATGGTTCCTGTGGGTTTCAATTACATGGCAGGTGGTGGGCTGAATTTCTGAACCATCAACAATACCCAAAAGGAAAGGATTGTCTTTTTATCCACGAATCCATCCATCCATCGCGAAGTTGTGGTTGAAGATAAGATGCTCTTCTAGATGGTGGAACTTCAACTATTTTTTATTTTCACCCGTGTATACCGGGGGAAATATGATTCAAGTTGACAGTAATCTTTTTCAAATGGGTTGCTTCAACCAGCAACTAGATGAATGTTTCGTCCGGAACTTTGACCTTCAGAAACTGCATTGTGGTGAGTCCTGGAGTCACACCAACAACCTCCTGGGACCACGTGGATGACTCCTGGGGCCTTTTCACCCTTGATGATTGGTAACTGTCAGCCGCACAAGTTGAAAAAAATCCACAAAAATCCCAGGAAAAGGTTAAGATAGGATCCAGGGAAAAATGTTTTGTCCCAAAAGAACATGTTCTTCAGAAAATGCAGGTTGGTGAAATATAACCATAGACCTAGGGATATTCTCTGATACTCTATCATGGTTGACTGGAAAATCCATCATGAAATTACAGTAGATGTCAATATATATATATATATTTAAATATATAATATACATATATATATATATATATCAAAACGTCCTTTTCGATAGCACATACACATTTTTCGACAAATTCTAGATTCTAGATTTTCCAAGCTACTTTCAACCAGACGGGGTTATACTGATTTCAATCACCATAAAACCCAAGCGCCAAAAATTTGCTTCGAAAACCCGAGACTAAAACTGCCGCGACTTTAAGGATGGATCCTGACAAGTTTGATCCTGGTGTCCCATTGTTGGCCATCAAAATTACCCAGTTCGTCCCTTGGTTGTTGGGGTTTTGCGGTTTTGGGGTTTAGGGTGTTCACTAATGGTCACGCGCAACAGATGGGGGCTATAGGGTTTAGGGTTGAAATTCCGTTGTTGTTTTTTTGTGTCCATCAGCTTGGTAATGATGAAAGTGTGGAAATTTTGTTGAAGGCCTTGCAGCTCTTTTGGCCTTTATTTAAAGAACAAAGGTGGTGGAATCAACCAATCAACCCTTTTAAATGATTTTAAATAATAGGCCTTACCAGGTGGTGTTTTTAAGATTTTTGTTTTTTTTTGTTAGCCTTGCCCGATTCATGGGGAAATCATCCAATTTGACAAATATTAAGGGTATTTTTCAGCTGGGTTGTGTTCACCAGCAACTAGCTTGTATGTTTTTTTGGGGATGCGTGGCTGCAACCAGGGATTTGCATGATCTGCTAGGACGAATGTTTTGTGTAAAGAAAAAACCCATCAATTTTGGAGGATCGATACAACCGGCCCAGAATCTGAAAAATCCTTATGACGGTGGTGGGTTTAACCGGGGTAACCAATTTTCGGCGCTTCGGTCGTGATCATCACAACAGTAAAGAATCTTCTTGATGTTCTTGTGAAGACCCTCGACAATTAACCTGGAAGCCAACAGTGGAGGTTTGGTTCTGGTGACATTATTTTTCAATTGGGTGATTTTTAGGTTCCATGTTCATGTTCGGGGGTGTAGACCCTTATGACTCTCCGCAAAATTTCAAATGAACTCTTCATGTAGGATAGTTTGGGCATGCTAGATGCTCCTGGTATATGTATCCCCGGCAATGCAACAAAATATGTTCAATGCATTGAGCATTTGAGCATGGTTTCAAAAGACTTGATGTATAGGAATGATACTGATGTTTATCGGCGTTGAAACGAGAGGTTTACCACCCTTGTTGGATGATGAATCACTCTTTGTCGTTGCGTCAAACTTGACTTTGGAAAACTAAAAAGTGTTACCAAGTGGTTTCAAACACTGTTGGAATGTTTTTGAATCTCTATTATTATGGGTACGCCTCCCCAGAAATTTAAAAAACAGATGCCCCAAATAGCCACGTTGAAAGGGGTCCATGATAGTTCCGGGGTATTCCTTATTTAATTTGGGGATAGTATTGCAAAGTACCTTTGCACCTGGTTGCAGTATTTGCGGTTTTTGCTGCTTTGTGGTATGTCACGAAACATTTCTGTAGTTTGATGATGATGACGATGGTGATGATGATGGTGGTGATGATGATGATGATGATGATGATGATGATTGGATTGGTTTGGATTGGTTTGGTTTGGTTTGGATTGAAACGAATTGATTGTGTTGGATTGGATTGGATGATATCTTCTTTAAATGGGCCTGCTATACCCCTACGAGGCTGCCAAAGTGGGACTGCCTGACATTCTGTATCCATTGATTTGCGATTATGGAAGGCAGGCTGCCGAAGCAGACACCACGGGTGAGTGGTGCTGAACCCCGTTTTCGACCAAATCAAGCATATCAACTTCCGCAAGAGGAAATCAGACAAACCAGTGTCAGCCATGACGGATGAAGAGTTCGAGGCACTGATGGAGGAAGAATACAAAACAGGCAGAGGAACGACTTCAGCTGAGGTGCATGAGGGCGAAACATGTGCCATACCTGAAGATGAGCGTTTCGGCTCCTGGCGCAAAACATGTGGGACAATGCTGACAGATTATGACAGATTCACGTTCTCCAAAGTGTACAGGCACGGCCCACAGATCTATGATCTGCTGCTCGCAAAGGTGAAGAGGCAAATTTTCCATCGGCCCCATGCAATTGGCAAGCTGCGACTGGTTGTGGGCAAAATTGATTGGTCAAGGCAGTCCAAGCATCCATTTTTCAGGGGATTTTGCTGTTAAACTTTGGGGGAGTAAGTTATAACCAGCGGTTCCATGCGTATCGAAAAATCCTTAAGATGTCACTGGATGTCCCAGAAAGTTAGGATCAATGGTTAGTAAATGGGTTATTTCACCTACTTATAAATAGGGTTAGTATATTGGGGTTATAACCCATTGATCTTAACCATTGATATCATTGATCCTAACTTCCGGGGACATCCAAGTACCTCCCCACGATGTTCCGGGGAAGATATCCCGGTTTGAGGTGAACGGTGGCACAGCCATTGGTATCTTGTTGATGCATGCCGTGTGCGATGCTCATGCTATGCCACTTGGAAGCGTTCCCACGGGTGAAATCTCGGTGGCGAAAAAGGAACACAAAATGAATACCACTCAAGATTTGTGATTTGGGTGATGGTGGAAACATTATCTACCTGTATAATTGGGAATCTTCTTAATTGGTGTACACTTCTGATGGTGCACACTTCTTTGCTGAAGAGCCAGAAAACAACTTCAATTGATGAGTTGTGTGTGGTGGTTTTAATTTCCAGCAGCTACTCGAACCTTCCAGTAAACCTAATACAGCAAGGGAATTTCCACCCTTTGTTGAAGTGTTGTTTTTGAAAAACAATGACATTTCTCATTGCTAAGCAATTTATTACCAGACCAGACCTGTCAATTTGCAATTTCTGAATTGTCATGTTGGAGCCTAACTTAAGATTCGGCCCGATCCTCAGCCACGATTCATGAACATGTTTTTTTCACCAAACATTCCAGGTAGCTACAATGGAGGAATCCTCACATATAAGCTGTATGGATAGGGCTTATGTAAGAGATAACCCACCCCCAAGACAGCCTTATAAGGTGTATTTGCCTACATTTACCATAAACGTCAACCATCCATGGCGCCAAATATACAATCGTCCCATGGAAAAATCTGGGCCTGGCAATTCTGCTGGTGACCTTTTTGGGGTGGCTAAGTGACCCTTGAACTGGTTGACCTTCAAATTCTCACGGCTAAAACTCACGTGGGGCATGTTTTTTTCACCCGTTTTTTACATTCGATTTTCCCCTAAGGATTACTTTTATGAAGAACTGGAGCCGTTGCTTTCGCGAAATGCCGATGGATCCACCACCCATCCATGAGCGATGCCCTGTGCAGGTGGTGGGTGGGGAGTAGAGTGATAGAAATCGAGAAATCAAAATAGATTTTGGTTGAGAAAGGTGTTTGTTCTTCTTCTTGTTGATAGTTTGTTCATTCTTCTTCTTGTTATTCGTTTGTTTTTCTTCTCGTGTTTGTTGATTGTTGCTTGTTGTTTGTTGTTGTAACTTGATGTGTAGTTCTACTTCTACCTGCTGTGTTGTTTCACTTATTTTAGTTTTAACCAGACAAGGGGTGACCTGGAATTAGCTGATAAGAACATCATCCAAGCCAACGTTGCATTGAGAACCCTTTAAACAATATCCATACCCTGCTGGGAACGATCACATATCCCCACCCAGCCGGCATGTTTGAGTCGATGATTTTCCCAACTTCCCTTTTGGTGGGGTATGGATTTGGGTAGGTGTGTCCTCAACTTTGGTTCTTTCGGAAACCCATCGAAGGTATTACACACCCGAAATTTAACATAGATACCAAAAATGGCCGTATTTGAAAGGAGCCCACCTTTTCCAAACCATCATTTTTTTGGGTATCCATGTTAGTTTTCGGGGATGTATATGGGTTTCTCAACAAAATGGTTACTTGTTAGGGGGATCTCGAGGGTCCCTCATTTAGATTTTGGGAAAAGAACCGTGAAAAACACATGTACAAGGTGGGCCCCTACCAGTTATAAATGGAGTTATAACCCCTAGACAGGGCCTCATAAATGGGCAACTGGGATTATAACCCCTATAAATGGAGCTATATCCCTACTCATAACTGGTTCACCTTTCATGTACTTCTGGGTTTTTTACGAACACGATGCACTTGTTTCAGCGCTGGGACTGCGCTTAGCTTGGCCGGGACCAGCATTATCAGTTTCTTTTTTTAGAGCCCCGGAAAGTAACTTGAAATTTGTGTCTGTAATTTCCTTACGGATTCAATGGATTCAACTATGGAATTCATCATTATACAATCAAATGTTCATCTTTTCTCACACTTTCAGCATTTGCAAGTGTAAATCTCAAGAGCCATGGCTTACGGTAATTATGTCATTTACGGTTGGGGGGGGAGACCCTAGGTCTCCCTAACTGGCTGCAGGTTTATGGCGAGAAACCTGAACTACAGCAACCAGCCACAATGAAGATGCGATGCGTGCCTCCAGGAGAGCCTGTAGCTTGGTTTTTGAAAGGGTAGAGGATAGATGTTCTTCTAAATACGATTTGCAAGGATCAAAGTTATATCATTATATCAGAAGCCTACTGAAACATTTGAGATGATATGTATTTAGTGGTCTTATGTGCAGTCATGTTTTCATAGTTTTTTTTGTGATATAAGGAAATCGTTGTATGAACTACGTATATATTTGTAGTTTGTTCAAACAATTTGCTTGGTTCTTCAACAGTTGAACCTACAAAAAGCGCCGTGTTTTACGATAAATGTGGAGTTGAGGAGTTGCCGTCCACAATCAAAAACTCAGTGGAAATCATGGAAATGGTTCACCTGAAAATACATCCAGGAAGATTAACATAGAACCTGAAAATGATGGTTTGGTTTATGATTTTCCTCTTCCAGGGTTGCATTCTCAAGTTCCATATTAATCTTTCGGGGTGTAAGGAAATTTCTTAAGAACTGAATTTGGAAGCCATCATTTTCAAGTATATATGTCTTGTTTAGTTTTTGGGTGGTAGTGATATTTAAAGAAGAAAAGCTGTTTGATTGAATGATCAAGCTCATAGATGTTTGTGCAGCTTGATGCATCATTTCCCTTCGAAAAACTCAATCTGATGCATATATAGCTGCAGCTTGGATCTACCCCGGACATCAGAAGCAGTCGCAAATAAAGTTCACCAAAGGTATTCGTACGGTAGTGAAACGGAAGAAATTTATTGTAGTGATTGGGTTCGTGAGAAAGAATCATCAGGAAGACTATTTAGAATTTCTATCAGTTTGAGTTCATATGGCAGTGTAGCAGCGTTGCGTGTATAGAATTGAAGCCTAAATGAAAAAGAAGGGTTAGTGACAAAGACCTTCTTGAGGGAGGCAAATCTCTGAGTAATCACAATGATTGGACTGTCCGAATTGCTCCCTTGCTGGTGACTGCTGGAATTTTGGAACGCAAAGACGAACCACCTGCTGCGCCATTCCGTGTTGATCAGCCTCGAATGTCGGCCATCTGGAGTGATTTCTGGAGTGATTTCTGCCAACTGACGGCTCGTCAGCTTTGAAGTGCACAGGCTGGTATCACCATCTGGTCATGGCAGAACCCACAGCGGATTATGTCAAGATTTCCTGGTGAAAAGATCCTACTTTGCGGATCGAAGTTCTGCAGGTTTCGCGACGAGAGAGATTCTCAGCAGCGTCTGTCACTGGGATCTACAAACGAGATCAAATGAGCAAATGCGCGCAAACCTATAAACATGGTGTACACATAAATACACGTATTTGTACTGGAGGTCTTTGGCAAGGCTTAGAACGAAAAGTGAATGATATCGGATGCTATGGGCTAAGCTTAGTCATAATCCTGGTGGTGTTCCTGGCATTTTGAGTGGGGCACGGGTCATCGCCCAAGATGAAACCGTGGATTTCCATCGTTGGAAACCCAGGTTTTCATCATTTTTTTTTGAAAAATCCCACCGGGGTCAAAATGACGTGTAAAAAATAAGTCACCTATCAAAGGGGAACAGCAACATTTTTTTACCTGGTGGTCAACAAATACACCCGTTACTAGTAGCAAATTGCACGAACATGGAAATTTCAACAAAAGACAAAACGTTGTTTTTTGTGTTTGGTGGTATCTGTGTTTAGGAACATTCAGAGGAAACCTTAGGGAAGAAATCAGCCTCAGAATCAGGCAACGCAAACTTGTTTTGTTGATCAAGTCCAGATACCTTCGCAACCGCAACAAAACCGTCATGTCGTGAACGCCTGATTGGTTCATGACCGGATCCTTCTTTCATGGCTCATTATATACCTATCCCATATAGGATCCATGGGATTGATCTATTTACCCACTAATTAACCATGAAAATCAACTGCCCGTAAACTAACAGCAAACGCTCTGAAAATAGGCCGTTTCAAGGCCCCAAAAGGAAAGAATCGTATTCCAACCATCCATGTTCAACTACTAAACTCGCTGTTAGTTTCAGGGAGGGTTTCCTGTAGGTATAAACTATACAATCGTCCCATGGATCCAAAAAGGGTCTACCTTAAGGTCAAGATAGATGGCTTGCCGATACCCAAAGGTAGGTTAGTAAAGGGTCCAAAAATAAACCAATACGTAGGGACGGTTAGCCATCTACTTTTCACTTACTGTACAATGGGGTGCTCCCCGAGGTTTTGGTTTAATGCCCTCCCGAGGTCGTTCCAGAATTTGCGCCAAAGATGCCAATGATTCTGGGACAAAGTTGCTTGAAGAGTAACGGGTTTTTTCATTGGGGGAATTTTTGCAAAGGTTGTTTCACAGAAGAATTTTAACGAGGTTTATTCAACACCTGGATGCTTTGTAAACATGTAGATCATATATAGTTTATCAATTTATCAGGTTATATTACTGTGTGTTTTTTTGAGACTGTTCAGATGTGCTCGCCAAATTCATGGTAGAGTTCAAGCGACTTCATAGTTGCAGTGTCCAAAAAGTCATACAACTTTGCCTGTCATACTGTTGATGGAAAAAAATCCTGCACCAGTCGATATGGAGAATAGCCCCATGATTTACAAGGTTTTGTACATCCCAGGTGGATTTCTATATTTTTTCCATCAACAGTATTGTTTCTTTATTCATCCCCTGGTTTGTTGTGTGATGCCACTAGAGATGCCCAATAGGCTATACGCAAAAACCTGAATGACCATGCTGTGATCGTTTCGGATTCTTGGGTTCCATGGTAGTTGTTTCACTATTTCAGGATTTTCCCAGCAACCGCATGTACGGTGGAAGGCAGGTTTGTTTTTTTGGAATGCAACCTAAGGTGTTTGTGGTTTCAATTTCACGAAAGCCAACGTGGATGACATGGTGGCAGCAGCCAAATCACAAGCAGCGGACAAATTGATTCTCGGTAGACTTGCATGTGGAGTGACCGGATCAATGGCGAGAAGTTGGATTGCAACCTCACTTGTAAACGGAGAATTGAAGGGTTTATGATATATTTACTCTATATATTCTTATATCTATATAATATGTATATACATTGTTATAACTCACTTGCTCACCATTTACAAAGTTTTTGTGATCCCAATGGACTGTTTTTTTGTTGTCGGGGTCGTTTCTGGCTGGAGCATTATCTTCGAGCTGGTTTTCTAGATAGGCATGGTTTGCCAGAAGGTACGCCACAAGACTATAAGCACATAGGATGCTGTTTCTTGAATTCAAGTGACTTTCATGGCTGGTGAAATACCATCATGTGGTCGTTTTGTTGCTATCATTACATCCCATAGCATATCTAGGGAAACCCTTACCACTCATCTACGAAACCCAACTGCCTGGACCTTCCAGTTGCCAAATGGTTCCTTTTTAGGGTTGACAAAATTCTTCCACCCCGACTGGAAGGTGCAGTTCAAAGGATCCTATGGGAAGTTTTATTCGAATTTGATTCCAACCTTTGCAGGCTTCAATGTTTGTTTGTTTATATTCTGAACGTCAATCGAAGATATCGACTTCTTTCTTAACCCACGAAAAAGGTAACGAACCTTCAACTTCGAAGGTGCACAAAAACCCTCCCTGAAACTGACAACAAGTTCGCACCTGAGAATGGATCGTTGGAATACGATTTGGCTTCCTTTTTGCCTTTTGGGGCGTTGAATTTAGGCCTATTTTCAGGGGCGTTTTTTCAGGGGCGTTTGCTGTTAGTTTCAGGGAGGGTATAATTCTACGAGAATCAAAGGCATATATATATATGACTTATAGATAGCAAATCAAAAATACTGCAATATGATATATAATATATAATATGATAAGATACACAACATATATAATAAATGAAAATGATATATATATATATAATAGGTAAATAGAATACGTATCAACTACAAAGGGTGAATGGAATACTATTTCACGTGGGTTTGCCTGAGATAAGGGATCTTGCAGTATTGCAAACCTATGATGAGATTCATCAGCATTTGGCAGGTCTTGTGATTGGATGTCTTTGCAACCGTAGATTTACCTGTACGGAATCTACGTTTTTTTTGGGGGGGGATGTGTTTTTCACGGTCGTAAAGTGGCAATTTTTCACATCTTAGGAGTGACGGGAACCGCTTTTTTTCTACGGATGATGTGCTCACAGTCGCGTAGACTTGAAGATGGAGGGAAACTGTTTCGGGGGAAGTGGCTAGAACTTACCAGAATGGGATGGTTGTTTCAAACGCTATTTGTTTCACAAAGAGTGGGTCATAATGGCTTATAAGAATGCCTATGATCAAGTAAGGGTAGTACAATCTTCTATTTAACCCAAGCAATCTTTTTTTTCATTGTTCAAATATACTTTTATGGTTCAGCCCTACCCACATAGCTATTCCAGAATAGTGAGGATTCGAGCAATAATTTCGGCATGCCCAAGTAAACCGCCTAGAAATCAGTCCAGTTGTCGTGGTGGACCGGGGTGACGTGAGCACAGGAGATTTTACACTCACCCCAAAAAGGAAGGCAGTCTGCCCACTTTCTTTGAGGTGCTATGCATATTCTTCAGGCAGATAAAACTTGTTTATTGAAAAGAATCAGCAGTGGCTGTTTCTGAAGTTTCTTTTGTTTCATCAACGCACTCATTTAGTTTCATGTGCAATCAAGTTTCAATGATGTCAGATGATATATCAGCACAAACACAACTAAAATGCTTGACTGTGCTGTATCATGTTTGAGATTAATACGAACTACCAACCTTTCCAGGCGCTGATTGAGAGGAGGAATTCGGCTCCGTTGTGTTTTCTTTTTCAAAAGAAGATGGTGTTTCCATTACTTGGGTTTTGCGTGGTTTGAAATTGTATCATGGGTTTTTGAATTTGGAATGCTAAGGCGAGCTCACCTTGAGATAAATTTACATTGTATGTTCATAGAGTAGGCAGCGCAACTCCATCATTTGATGGGTTCTTTGCAGGACTTCTCCCTAGATTTCCTTGGATACTTCATCAACGATATTTCATCATTCAAGGTGGTGGAAATTAACAAATGTTTTCCAACAACAAATTGTCCAAATCAAATTTCCACTCTTGGCCCCCAGATACGGCAGGTTATTTCCTGGCATTACAGGGGTATACACCCCCCCAAACTAAAGTGAGAATGGAAAATCCACCATTTGAAGATGTACCTCCCATTAAGAACAGTGATTTTCCATTGTCATGTTAGTTTTCAGGGGTGTACCTTTGAATTCCCATGATGTAAGGCACATATCTGGAAAGCTATGGTGAAGTTACGATGTCATCAGCTCGATCTGTCGGAGGAGAGTCACTTGGAATCGAATACAACAGTGACACCGGACACTTGAGGGAATGGTTGTATGGACGTTTCGTGAGCTGGAAAAACTTCTTCATGAATTACAACACTCCTGAAATTTTGACATAGATATCGACACTGGTTGTAGTTGAAAGGGAGTACCCTTTGTTCACCTGGTGTGTGTATGTGTGTGTTAAATTCCAGGTCATATCTTGAGAATTCTGTGCCGTTGATGTAGTAGAGATGGTGGGATAAAGCATGGATTGATGAACTATCTGTGTTCATATACATATACCAGCTGGGTAGCCAACCAACTTGCTTCCAAGAATGTATTGTTTATCATCCACCAAGTAGGACCCATATGATGGATTCCCATCCATACAAATTGAAATTGGTAGCTGCATGTAGCTGCTTAAGAAGTGCTTCGGAATCACGACATTTTGTGCGAAAAAGTGGGTGAAAAACCCTTTCGGTATCAACAAAAGTTCACCAATCTCAGGATCATCCATTACTTGGGCTGGTCCCAACAAGGTTGACGAAATGATTGGTAAGCAGGTTACCACGGTTACTGGGATGTCCTGCCGGTACTTAGTAACTGGGTTATAACTTAACCCCTATATAAGTAGGTTAATTACGTCCCTTAAGTAGGTGAAATCAACCAACTCAACTTACTAACGATCGTTACGATCACTTCCATGGACATCCAAGTACAACTCCAATAGACCATCTACTTACAACTTGGGCGATCAAGTTCTAAGTACGAGTAATAACAAGAACTTGTAACCCATTCATCATACTCCTAGACATCCAAACACCCACCTGCTGAGGTTTCTCTATATTTGGACCCCCCCAAACAAACCCTGGAAATTTTCCACCAAACCTCAGGTATGACGGTATGACGGTCCAAGGATGTCTAATCCGGGATTGGAATTCCAATCCCTTCCGAAGAGCCAATTGCCGAGGTGATCAGCTAAGTACAGCACAACGTGCTTGTAACTTTCGCTCGCGCTGTACACCACCCTTGGGCGATGGCTATTGCCGCTCGGAGATGATGATGAAACCAATCGGCGGTTGTCGTTGGGAGAGATTCCCGAGAACCTCAATGGATTTGCGGAATGGTTCTGGTAGTAAATACCAAGGTTTTTTGTAAGGTGAGATGTAATCAGAAACATATACAAAGCCGCTGGCCGGAAAGATACTTATGTGAATGTACCAGGTACGACTGTAGGAATTGCCTTGGGTTCGGGGATTATGCTTGCTATGAAAACCCACCCAAAACAAACTCCTGGAACTCAAAAAACAAGCATTTAGTGAACGTGATTTTATTTTTGTTGGGTGATGTGATGTTGGATCCTTTTTACCGTATATATAAAGCATTATTTTAATCACCAAAAAAAGGGTGGATTTATTGGATTGGAGCTCTTTGCTCCTTTTCCAACAATCCCAGGGACCCAGGGACTCCTTAGAGACCAGCCAGTCATGGGTTACCATGGGAGGAAGGGTACTTAAGGGCTGCTTGTGAATTAAGAAGTTGATACTGTTGATGTTTGAAATCCTGCACCACCTGAGATGTATGAAACCCTATCAATAGTGGGATTGACTACCTATCAACTGGTGCAGGATTTCAACCATCAACAGTACCTAAAGGAAATTCTACAGCACCTGCATGTCGCCATTTGGTATTTGAATAATCCCAGCTTGGCTGCTCATGGTCATTTTGTTTGTGGGGCATAGATCCGCCAATTCGAATATAGGCATATAATTGTACGGAACACAAAAGCATGGTGGACCTCTGATCTATATATTTCAAGGATCTCTTGGATGTGTTTAAGCTGTTCACGACATGTGTTTTTTGTTTTCTACCACAGGATTCATCATTTCATCACCATTAAGATCCCAAATTAGGGTGTGTGGACTCAAAAAGTTAGGTTTGCCTTTTGCCTTCCACTAAAATTCAGCATTTTGGGGGGATAGATTAGGGGGTCACCGATTTCTGAGGCAAACCCGCATATAGGAAATAGATATTTGGTTACCAATGCTCCAAGCATCGCCAGAAAGTCTTTTTGTGCAGGTGCCAATGGTGTCACTCAAGTGTGGACGGAAACTGGGCGGCAGCTTCAGCAGAGAAGATGTGAGCCACGAAAAAACCCTCCTACTTGCCATTATACTGGTTGGTTTTATTAGGGATCCTTATAATGGTTTATTATAATCCCTTTAAATTGGGTAGTTTAATTCCCAATGTAAACCAACCAACCAGGGTTTCCATCCATCTTAGGGCGTATGCTTTGCCACGATCCAGATTCAAGGTTTTTTGAGCCGAATTTTGATTGACACTCCCAAGGAAGTCGACTAGAACTTTTTGTGGTTCCTCAGACTCTCCAGTTTCCCAGTTCCGAACTGCACGCGGATTGATTTGTCGGATGAATGCGTATCGTTGCTCAGGAGATGAGCGTAAAAGACATCCTAACTGCAGACATCGCAACCATTGCCTTGAAGTTTCTTGACGAGCAGCGTATGTTGACGGCTGCTGATGCTGCTGCTGCTGATGATGATGAGGAGGAGGAGGATCCTAATTTGATCTGACTCCAGAAACAATCCCTTTTTTCCATTCCATCTTGCTGACCAAAGAAACATTCATTTCGTTAAACCTAGTTTTCTGAAGTTTTCTCACAGCTTCAATCACATTTTTTCTGACTTCTTGGACCTGAAACATTTCCAAGGGGTCAAATCCTCCAAGCCAAGGGGGCAGGTTTTAGGTGTGAAAATCCGAGTCCTATCCTGGGAGCGATGATGCAGCGAGGAATTCCATGGTATTTTCCATGTATGACATGGAGCTAAACAACCCCAGAATCCTGAAAATCACAGGGTAGCTGGTGGAAATCTGGAGATCAACAAAAAGCAATGTAGGTAACGGGACAAAGTATCTATCAACTGGTACAAGGTTGGTCAGCCACCAAAAAAGATAGTAGTTACTACCCTAACTCAACCATCTTTAGTCAACTTGGCTAGGTTCTTCGAATGGTACCAAAAACCATTCCCCTGATTGTAGAAAAAAAACATCCATAATCAAGAGGAACATGTCTATTCTGAATATACTTGGCTTCTGAATCTAACCTGTCAGTCTTCCTATCAGCAGTGTTTTTGTTGTTTATATAATTCTTGGTCCCCCAAATAGCTGGAGTCATACTCAAAAAACAACGACATTATTTTTGCCAAACCCCCAAATAGCTGGAACCTATCAATTGAAACCTTGAAAGATGAGATTTTCCCCTTTAGAAATCGATTCCGTGTTGAAATTCTGGGACAAAAATTCCCCCCCCACCCCCTGGAACTCCCCAATCCATTGATCTTTACTCAGGTTGAGAGAGAACTTGCAGTGCCATGGCTAGAATGAGGGTGGAACATGTTTTTTTTGGGGTCTTTTTCGTTTTGCTCCAAATGTAGCTGACATAAAGCAGTGCAGTGTCACAATCCCTGAGTTGGAGATGTTTACTTTGGCAAGCTTTAGGTAATCAAAAAAACACCAAACAGACTGATATCGTTCCAGTTGAGCTTTGGAGTAAGATTTTGACATTGAGCAGCTTGATTTGAGCAGTCACGCAATTCCTGGGTTCTTTGGTGGTTTTACTACACTTTACTACCCATGCTTAATGAAGGGGATCTTTATAGCGATTTTTTGAAATATTGGAATGAATCCCAATAACCAGTCAGTATATATATATAATTTGAATGTAACTTGTACATACTTGTACAAGTTGTGTTTCTTCCGTGGCTCCTTTGGACCCTTTGTAGTAACTTAACCTATGGAACAAATCATGAAGAGCGATGTATGATACGAAAATGGGGAGGTACACCCTCATTTAAGGATCTAATCTTCGCATGTTCTAAGAATCCCCAAAGCAAAAGGCATGTTCTTCAAATTCCACACAAAACTACAAGCCAAAGGGGGAAATTTGACCCACCCTTTCTAGTTGGAAGCACTTCTTCAAAAGCTGACTGGAAGATCTCAGAAAAGAAAACAAAAACCAATATTTCTATCCCATAGCATCCATGTACCATGTATTTTATCTTTACCCACATATTTACCATAGAAATCAACAAAATGTAATCAAATGTAGATAAATATGCCGCACATGGATTGTATGGGTATGGAATCGGGACAGCCGAATCTTGTCAAACGTAACAACATGCGTGAAGTTTGAAACAAACGCTTTGTTTATCACCCTCAAATGATCTTGTATTTAATGCAGAAACTTAGACCTTGTGTATGAATATATACATATTCGTTTATTGTTTAACCCATCATGTTCGATAAGTGATTGGAAAAACATTCTAGAAAGCCATTCAAGAACGATGTGTGTGTGTTTTTAAAGGGAATTTTGTTTAATGTCTTCCATCCAAGGAAATTTACAGCTGATTCTGTTCCAGACTATGGCCAATGGATGGGACAAAAGCAAAAAGAAGGCTGGGACGGGCGACATTTTGTTGATGTCACCACCTGAACTGACTGCTATATAACTGGATGGAACTTATCTAACACAGAGTCAGGCTCCTGGAAACAAACATAGCAATGGATGTTCTTTAATGTATTCCTGGTAAACACCATTAAGATAGTGTATTTTCCATCGCCATGTTTGTTTACTGGAGTTACCTACTCATTTTGTTTTAAATGTGCCACCAGTCGGGTTTCCAATCATTATTCCAACAGATGTTATCTCAGATGTAGCTCGTGCGTTTGGGAACTTGAGCAGTGGTTCGTTAACTGTTTGACCAAGATTTGTTTCCCATAGAATCCATGAATGGTATATTTACCTACATCACCATAAAAGTCAACCAAATGTAGGTAGATATACCATACATGGATGGTATGGGTTTTGTATTTTTGAATTGTTTATACTTTCTACAGCGGCTTTGCTACCCAACAAGATATAAGATTTATACGAGGCCAGTATTTGCATGACATTAAACAACCAGTAGATGTTTGGCAGTCAAGTGATGCTTGATATGATATGTTATAACACGCGAGTGTCCTGATTACATCAACTAACCAGTACAATGTAATTGCATGTAATTGCCGCAAATGCCCTATAGAGCGGTAGTTCTGGTGTGGGTGGTCTTTCCGTTGTCCCATTCAACCAGATGTGTTCTATTTGCAGGATTTCTATGGATTTCTTTGAACATACCGTTAGCCCTATTCACCTATATGATGATGCGACATGATACGGTGATACATGTATTTATAATTTATGTATTCACTTTTGGATTTAGTAGACGTATTTATTTGTCAATTACTTACAGGATTGTATTTTTCAAACCTAAACGACAGGAATTGACGTGTCTTGAATGTCTGTAGATGTTTTTATATACACACATCATAACATGCAAAAAAGTATCTAATTTAAAATATATATATAATATACATACATCATTGACAACATATTTACGTGTTACCATATCACAACGTGACGTACTAACCCAAACACAACCTCAACACAAGGCACTTAACACCCAACCAACTCAGATCCCAACGACACTGACACACACCTCCCGATCGAGGCTTCAAAGTGGTTCCTGTCTTCGATTCCTTGGCATTGAGATCTCCTCTTTGCTTCAGTCGTTCTTTTTTGTTTGGAGGCCGTTACGCCTGCCCGTCAAAAATTGTTGAATAGATAGATAAGTCTGAGCTTTTTTTAAAGCACAGTGGGGGTGTTCAAAAGGCTGGTTCCAAGCTTAAATAAAAAGGAGAATTCGAAACTCATGGTCATTTACCCTGCAGGGAACTAACATATCCCCCTAAAATGGCATTTTGAAGATGATTTTCCTTTTCCCCAGGTGGGATATGTTAATTTCCTGGAGGGTACATTTTTGATGCTGTTCAAGTTGTGTGTTTGTGATGAATGGCTGGTTCCTAGCCTGTAACTTGTTCCAGAGGAGATGTGCTCATGCCAATTGTGGATTTCAACCTGGGTAAAGGAAGCCAACCCGCAAAAAAAAAGGAAATGCTTCCGAAGAAGCAGGCAGGTTCATATATATATATATATATACATAGTTGAGGATTTGATTAAATTGGAAGATGTAATGAAAATTCTAGAGAAACACATAAGTTTCGGGTTTCTATATGTTTTACTAACTTCGCCAATTTTGGCAAAGTCTCTCCGTTGGGAAGATCCTAGCCAAGAAGGCTGTTTAGCTATAAATGATGGTTCCTAAAGGTCGTTCTCTCGCTGCTTGCGGCCCATGGCTACCCTCCAGGCTACCGTATCATACTGTTGATGGAAGAAATCCGGCGTTGACCAGTTGAGGTTGGTCTTCCAAAAAGATATTATAGTAATCAGAAAAAAGACCTGAGACACAATCATCAAAAATGAATTGAATAAGAAACGGGCTGGCCATCAGAACGTACCTGGACCCATCGATTCTGGAAACAAACATTTCCCTGGCTCCCCAAAAGGTAGCCTTTTTGGAAGGGAAATGAGACCCCCTATTTCAGGGAAGGTTGGTGAAATGTCATATGGCCAGATGGATGGCGAAACCCAGAAGTTTTGGATGATTTGATTTGGAACTCACTTAGCCAATGGCCAACCCTTTTAAGGTTTTGGGGGTTATTGATCTTTCGTCGGAAAATAAAGAACTTCCAGACTTTTTCGTTTCATGGCCAAGGGCTGAATGAGTGACTAAAAGATCTCCCCAAATCTGGGGAAAAGAGATTCGGAATTGACATGACAAGACGTCCGAATGCTTCATACGTATCCAGATGCGATGGATGCTATGGAATATTTAACCTTCAGTTTCCCTCACAAAACAGCCACGAATTGTGGATAAATATGTTCAGACTCAGACATTAGAGTCCAGTATATAAAGGGTAATTACAGTAGTTGACCACGTAGTTCAGGAAGTAGGATAAACGTCCACATGAACCCCAAAAGCACTTGAGGTTGGATCAATTTCTTGATAGCCCCCAGACGTATTTATTTTGTTTCATTTGCCTTCCCCAATTTTTTGAGAACTTATTTCCTTCAAACAAGTTTGGCAGACATGCGCAAGGGGTTGCAGGATGATTGCAACCAAGGACTTTTGTTATCAGTTCTTGGAATTTCCCTTGGCATCTTGGCATTGTTTTTTTTGGAATGGATCTGCGGATGGGGGGTTGCTAAATGGGGTTTGCTATATTTAAGCATGTCTCCTTTTTGTTGGAATGGCATTAAAAAGCAACATCACCTTCATTTGGAGGCTTCAAACATGTTGATACCGTTGATGGAATAACTGGGATGATCCTCCAACTGATGCCCTCCACTTATTCTTTACAGATGTTGCAGCTCAACACTGAACTCAACAACAAAAAGCTCACGGCTCGGTCGAGCTGGAACAGGGAGCCGAAGTCTTCGAACATGTCGAGCTGGTAGTTTTGGCAGGGGTGTCAGTACAGCCCTTTAGGATCCATGGGACTGGTATATTTACCCAATCATTTACCATGAAAACCAACTATTCATGTATGTAAAGATATACCATACATGGATCTTGTGGGATATGGTATGTCTCTGCTTATTGACGATTTGTTTTTTTTCCACAGGCCGTGGTTCTTTACTGAAGATTTGATCAAACCAAGAGGGTTTTCAAGGAGAAATTTGCGGTCAGAATTCCCACTCCCAGTTTTGAAAAAAATCACCACACGTGAAGTTTTGAGATCAGTGTGTGAAGCATGGTCGAACTTTGAGCAAAGGACTTACAGCTGGAAATTTCTGAGATTTCTGGGGCGTATAGTACTTATGTATATATATATATGCATATTTCTGATGCCAAGGTTCATGTCATGTTGATACAGCGAAGCCTGTATTGCTTAACAGCACGTAAATCGGCCCACGATTTTTTTCACCAGATGTTCCAAAAACTGTTTTCCGCAGAAAGCTTGAAAGAGTTGCTGTCCCAAAACCAAGCTATCAATCTATTACAAAAATCAGCCTCTATAGGGTCGATTCTACCAGACTGCTTCTTTGATCCTCGTTTCAATGGGAGGATGTGTTTGAAAAAAACGCACATGATGAGGTGTGCATAAATGATGATTTGATGAATTCCTAAAAGAACTCTTCGGAATCTAAGAGTAAAAAAAATGTATGACTTCTTAAGGGATGATGGGGCGATTTTGCCCAGTTGCACAAGGAAAAGAAATTTGAAACCCTTTTTTCTTTGAATTTTACACCCCCAAAAACTAACATAGCACCTGAAAATGGATGGTTGGAATACCAGTTTCCTTTTGGGATGGCCTATTTTTGGGTGCGAACTGTTAGTTTCAGGGAGGGTACTCCTTGGTTATTTTCAGGTATGACGTAGACTTTCATCAAGAACCCATTCGCTTCGATCATGCCGCCTTAGAATCTTGGAAAAACGAACACTGGAAAAACACGAAAATGGAGGTTGAAAACGGCGAACTTTCAGTTTTTTCTCGTTTTTGTTTTTAGAAAAAATTGACATCCAGTTGGATCATAGTTGGTGGCTATGGGATCCATTTGGGAGGCTTCAACAACATGTGTGTTTTTTTTCATGCCGGTTTGGTGTAAAGGGTGGGTGTTTTTGAGTGGTTTCCCGGGATGAGATTTCCATGATGAAATCATCAACTACTGGGGTCCAAAGGACCGAAAAAAAAACGTCAGTTCTTAGGTGTTTAAACCAATTGCAACCAATTACCTGTGTAAGCCCAATATACCATGTATACCCCACTTCTAAGTGGGTGAAATCACCCAATTATGAACCATTGATCCAATACTATGGATGCTTATTGAATAAACACTTTTTGAGACAGCTTAGTAGAGGATCTGCCCTTGTTTTTACTACACACAAAACACCATGCCACAACTCTAGGCACACTGTGATTAATGATCCTGAGAGACGAACATGTGGAAAGGCATTCGGCATTCAGTTGAACATATGGTCCTTGTGACCAAGGGAGGTTTCTTGTTCTAGTAGCATGTGCTACTCGCTACTCCTCATTTGAAGGCACTGCCTATTACCCAAAAGGTTCCTCAAATGTTCCGAAAGTGCTTGGATGGGCCCTGGAACTAGGAATCTATGGCAGTTTTTTCCAGATACTTTGTTTATCATTGTTTATCAATATAAATGTAGCAATTATAGCGGATGACTGCAACTGTACCTTCTTCCAACAACCCTTATGCTAATTTATGATTTGGGGTTGAGAAATGTTGTAAACAAAATCTGGTTTGTCACCGCAAAAAAAACAATTTTCCAAGTCATCGGTCATCCAAGTCCCGTCATTTTTGTGTCATCCCAGGTTCCAATTGTTGTCACTTTGGTACCGCGCCCAAAGAAGGACGGCTTCATGTTATATGCCCAAGGAACTGAAGAGTCCATGGTGCGTCTTGCTGAGTACCTTAAGGGTGCTCTGTAAACTTTCCGCGCGATCCCTATCCGCATATCCGCTGGTCCGCTGGTTCCAAAAAGATTGACCAAACAGTATGAGGAAAGGTTGGAAGTACCCCCCCACGCACTAGCAGTCACCTTTTTCATTATTATTCCATCTTTAGTGAATCCCCAACTAAACCTTCATTTACCGCTGATACTGGGTGGGGGGGTAGATCCAACGTATTCTCTTGGAAGGAAGGCTTAATGCAGCAGGTGGTGGTTTCAATTTCTTTTCTATTTTCATTTGTGTTCACCGCCACTTGAGGAAGATACCTCGTTCAGATGGGTGGTTCAATCCCCGCCAAAATCCGGCCATGCAAAGGGGGGTGATCGCACCTGTGTTATAACCATATATGTATAACCCCACTTCGAGCAGAGATCAGAGATGTTCAAAGATATTCCAGGGAGATTCATACTGTTGATGTAAGAAAATCCTGCACCAGTTGGGATGGTGCTAAAACCCATGGTAAATAATGGGATATTTACCCAAACTCAACTGGTTTTCACGCCAGAATTCTAAACCATCAACAGCACCATCAGAACGATCTTCTTCACTTGACCTGGGCTTTCTTTGTTTCCAGGTGCCTTGCCAGCTCATGTAGCCATTCCATCCTTGGCATTGGCCAGCATGGTGCTAGGCCGCCGCAGGCACCGGGCTGTTTGTTGGTTTGAGATGTGGGTATATTTGTTGATTCTTTGCCATGGAGGCATTATGATTATGATCATTTAGACTAAACTAGACTAATACATATGATTTTTATATCTAATATATATATATATATGTAATACATGTTCCTTGTTCCAACCAACTTTTTCTAGAAAAAAATGGTCTTTCAAGACTTAAGGAATCGATGAAACGCTTGACAAGGATGCCAGTGATCATTTAGACTTCCTCCATTCACCATTCAAGTGGAATAAAAAGCAGCACATCAAAGAAGAGTTTAGTAATAGTAGTCGACCCTCGATGCTTTCCCGTCCCTAAGGATCCAGGTGTGTCCTAAGAAAGGGATTAGCCCTATAATCCTATTCTGGGGATGGGATTCAGACTATTAATCCTACTCTAGGCAGGGGTCTGGATTGTTAGGGCGTAGTGTAAGGAGCGATGGTAATCAACCTAAGAGTAAGGGTCCACGCTCTACGGCATCCACTATGTGCAGTCTTGAATGAATGTGTGTGTGCTTCTGGTATAATTAAAAATGATAGGTGTTGCCACGGTGTTGCCAGAAAAAAACGATCGATATGGATATAGATTCTACCTTCACTTTGGACTCCAACTCTTGTATCGCGTATGTTTTCATTCCCAAATGCAGTATATGGAATATAGTGGTTGATTGGATACCCTCAACAATCCCAGAAATGAGATTTTCCGACGAAGCAGTCTCAGCTACAAGTTCCTTGTAGCCAATCAACAGCAAGGGTTTATAGGAATGGTCATGCTATGCATTGGTTTCCATTGATATGTTACCCAAACAAAGGGATTCCTAGCGTCATCATGTACCAAATTACCACACATTTGCATTGTTTGATCCCCCCAAAATAGGTATCTAATTTAATCACCCCTGTTCAACAAAATAGAGGTCAAAACTTGGGCTCTAGACCTGTTCAGCATTTTATCACAGTCTTTGAGTAGACAAAATTTGGAATTGATTCGTATTCCCGACAGGAACTGAATCTAAGTAGTGAGTTCGAAGGATACCAATTCTACGCTTCCCATCCCCTCATGGTGACATTTCAGGCAGAGCCGTCGTACTGAGAAGAGGAAACTTTTGCTGGATGGTGTTGGTGGTGGTGGTAGGGGAGCAAAAGGGGCTCGTTTTCAAAAGGGCGACATAGCAAAAATCAAGTCGGTCAACTATCTAACCAATGATACTATTGAAGAAACCGGGCGATCACGTCCATATCCATGTTTTAATGTGGGTCCACTCTATATGCCCGGCAGTTGTGGTTGGTTTTCTCTTCTTCACACTTGACAGGATGATGTATGGATGGTGCATTTTGCAATAGCTCTCTGCAACTAAAGAAGCTCAAATCTCCTTTTAGTGGAACTTCAATATTTGACTATTCTTTTTTCATCCCTAAGCAAGTCTAAGAAGACATAAGCAGTTGTATTTAAATTTAAAATCTTCCTTAAACATGAAGGTTTTAGGCCCTTAGAATATGGGATCTTACCCCCCAAACATGAAGGTTACCAGGTTGTAGGTTCCCATTTTTCATCTTGATTTCATTGTATAATACATCCTGGATGCAAACCGGGTTGGATCCTTTTGGGCAAAGGGCGTGACCTGGCATGTGTAAACTATGATTATTAGTTTCATCAGGTGTCACCATGAAAGTAGCAATAAAAGTCATCCTGGGTCATCCTTTTCAAGTCGGAAATACATCACAAAGGGTGTTTGTATTGTACCGACAGATACTTTTCAGTGAAGTGGATTACAACAAGATGTAATCAACAGCAGTTTGTAACATAATAACGATCGCATGCCGCATGAGTTTGTTTATCCTGTAAATCGTTTGATTGTGGTGTTTTTTTTTCAAGTTTTCGTGAAAAAAGTACCGAACCCGGAACTTCGGAAACTTTTTGTTCGGAAGCCTCCGGCCGAAACGGTGAATTTGTTGGTTCAGCGGCTAGGATTCAATGCCGCGCTGTCGCAGAGAAGGAGAAGACCACCACCGAGAGGTTGGATCGTTGGTTGGATCATGGGAACCCACGGGTTCGCCTCATGAAGAAGAAAAGGGGGTTATGAAAGCAAGCCTCTTTTTGTTTAGGGGTTAGAAATTCCTTCAGTGTTTTTGATGGGTGTTTTGGGTTGTTTTACAAAAAAGACGTCGCTTAAAAATATCAGGCAATTTTCGAGGTGGGTGATTTATTATCTCAGTTTGGGACCCAGAGCTATTCTGAATGGACGTTTCAGGGCGACTCGCAGAAAGCTGAGTCGTATTTTTGCGGCTTATTTTCAAAACGTCGAAAGTCACAGGTTTAAGGGTGTGGGCATAATAGGAATATCACCTAACATCACCTGTGGATTTGGGAATTTCACCTGTGGATTTGGGAATCACCTGTGGATTTGGGAATTTCATCGAGGTCTCCGCCATGTAAATTGTGCAAGGTAGGAACAGCCAAGTTGCCAGTCGTGACACCATGCGCAAGCACTACTGTACGTGTTGACACCCTTGGGATATAAAAAAATCCTGCAAAGAATTTTTCAAGAAAAGGTGAAATAAACCCCCATCGGATGCAAAGAATATATATAAAACAAGCACACCAAATAATTGTCTCATTACTGTCCATGGCTGATTGAAATACTGCTATAGCTGGCATCTGTAAGATAAAACTATACCAACGTCAAACTGGTACCAGGATTGGGTGTTTTAACTGAATTTGCCATGGACGTGTGGCCTGAAACCAGCTGTCACCAATGATATAGGCCGGTGTATCCCTTCTCCGCCATTGTTGGACAGTCAGTGCAGCACTCAGGGAGGGGATTTTTTTGAAGCAGCTGCATGCCAAAAAATTTTGTCGGAACATTTCCTGAGGAATTGGGTTCGGTCTTGTATAGATTGTCGTACACATACGTACATCAGAGTCAGAAACTAAATGTAGGTCAATATTCATTGAATATTCCGAAGGTGGACAAGCGCACGTTTGAAGAAATATTTCGTTTTGTCTTCAAATTGTGGTTCATTTCCACACTGAACCATCTAAGAAGGGTATACATGGTAACATGTCATGCAGCTAGCATTTCAGATTTCCTGATGTGCCTCGGATCTAACATCCATCGCATCTATGATGGCACCTCAAAAACACTCCGAACCGTCGGTGATCATGATAGAAATTTGTGTAATCAATCTGGGATGTGTAAGATAGACCCTGGATGTTGCCTGCCCTCTCGCAAGTGCCAGTCACCACTTTCGGAAGAATGTTTATTTGCACCCGTTCCTTTGTTCAGTATGGAGGAGGGGGCTTTGCGTATGGCCAGCAAGGCTGTTGGCCTTCAAACGTGCAAATTTCCCCTTGCACTTTCCTTCTATTGTGTCCCGGGGCTACGAGTGCGAGAAGGAAGCTATTGACGTGAAGTGGCCAGTTGCTATGCACGGGAAGAACCTTTCCCTGTTTTGTATTGAGTTCATTGATGGACACTGCAAATCAGTGATGTGTCAGACTATCTTTGGGCTCCCGGACATGTTGGAAACTTGTCATTGAATATTTCATCATTCCGATGGAAAGGGTTTGGCCTTTGTGAAGCAATGAGATATTTCAATTGCATATTTTTTTTGCTCCAGGAAGGTTCGCTTGAATATCTATATACAGGTGCAACTACGAAAAAACAAAATCTAATCGATGGTGTAGGTTGATTGTTTACGATTCTAGGAAGATTAACCCCTGCACACTGTACATCCAAACGCCTTTTGAGGAGGTATTTGAATCCCTAACATTTCCCGAGAAGGTCTTTACGGGGTTCCAAACACCTTCTCACCAGGTATTTGGAGGGTTTTGGATGTCTATGGAAGAATGGACTGAATATACTGTTTTATGGTTTCCTACAATAGTCCAAGAAATCTCCAACAGGACCCACTAAACGGACCCCTAAACCTGAGCATTTAATAGCTCTAGCAATTTGCTTGAGGGTCTGTTGGGAAGGTCCCATTTACAACCTCGCTTCCAAACACAAGTAACATACAGAGAGGATGGCCACATGAAGATAGTTGATGCATGAGCAACAACAAAAAACGTCCGAAATCAAGTGGTTATCATAAATCAGGTCCTTGTATCCTCGAAATTTCTTGGTGTCTTGGTAACAATCTGGATCATACATGATTATGTGGGGCGATTTACACCCACTCCCGGGGTTGATGTCCCTATCAACATTGATTTCCAGATGTGATCTGTCATTTACACCATAGTGGAAGGATCGATGGCGGTTTCCACTCCCGAAAGGTGGCGGTTTCCGGATCCGCGGCCATGATAAACCAAGACTAATGGGAGTGGCGTTCGCCATCGATCCTTTCCAGATGGCAAAAGTCTCAAAAAAAGACCTAAGCGGCTTCGAAACAGGAAATGAAACTGTCGTTGATCCTGAACGTCATTGATCCCAAGGCGACGTTTTGTGTCGTTGGTGTCGTTGAGTTCGATCTTCCAAGCTGTTGGAAAATGGCACTGGAAATGGGTGACGTTTTTTTACACTTATATAAGTTGGATTTCTTTTTTGAGATGAGTGGACTGGTTGGGAAAAAAACCGAAGAGATTCTAGATATGAAGATGTTTTTGCCTGATTCAGGGCATGATTCATAAATTATAGGTAATCTCATTATATTTTTCCATTTGTACACGAGGATACTCGTGGTGTGATACCCTAACGGTTTTGTTGATGGAAATTCGCTGAACGACGGTCACATCGGGGAATCCTTCAAAATATTGAGCCCAACATTTGAGGGAAAAATTTGCTTTTTCCTCGTTGTGACAAGGGTAGGATTTGTAATCGTACATAAGAACACCTCATAAATCAACTACAATATACTACCCTCCAGGGAACTAACATATCCCCCAAAAATAGCATTTTGAAGATGATTTTCCTTTTCCCCAGGTGGGATATGTTAATTCCCTGGAGGGTATATCTTAATCTATATATGTATATAATATAAAAACCTTCTCTTCACCAGAAGTCACAGGATGGCTCACACAAGGATTTTTTGAATGCTGCTTCTCTATTGGGGCCTGGAATCTCAAGATATTGTATATGCATTTTTGCGGTTCACCAAGCTTTTGGCTTCATGAAGCAAATCCAATTTATTCAATAATATCCATGTATGGTATATCTATACCTACATTTACCATAAGAATCAGCCAAATGTAGGTAAGTATACTCTATACATGGATCCTATGGGTCTTTGTTTCTTGGTTGCTTCCTTTTTTTTTTGAAGAAGTTTTACAAGTTGGCTTCTATCTACACTTTGGAGATAACAACGTCCAAAACCACATTTTTTTGTTTGGAAAACAGCCTTTCATCTTTATAAAGGTCTCCCCGTAAGGGTTGGACAGTCTTACTGTTTGATACGTAGTTAGTGTGTTCTTGTTGGTATCAAGACTTGGGTTAGCTGGATTTTTCCATCAACAGATTTTTTGAAAAACACCTTCAACCAATTGAACTCTCAAATCATTGTAAACTGATACCATTTTGACTTTCCGGGTTGCTGTTTCTCTCCAAAGTTGGCGCCTTTGGAGGGGAAACCGATTCGTTAGATTCGACCTGGAGCGGGGGTTGGTTCCCTTATTTTTCCCATGAAATTTTAGGGGTACTGCCATAGGGATCTATTGGTAAGGCACAAGGTTGTTTGCAGGTGACGTTTTATATGCGTTTTATACTGGCAGAGGCGTTCCTAACTTTTTGAGATATCCTTCTTTAGTCTAACATCTCACCCACAAACCCTACCCTGCCAAAATAAACAGGCAAGAAATACCAGTGATGTATATTTTTTCCTGACAGGGGAAGTTTTGGCGGAGTTCTAGATTTTCCCTTGGTGGTAGGGGGTACCTGTAGTCAACGAGCGCTGTTGCCAGATTGGCGGCGTGATGATCATGGGCGATCGTGGTACCGGCAAGACGACCACCATCCGAGGTCGTGGGGTGTGGTGTTACGTAGGGATGAGAATCAAAGGGTACCCCCCCCACTTGGAGGATCATCCCTGTTAGTATGTAAGTGTGGTTAGGATTATCCCCATTTAGAAGCCAAAAACAGGCCTTTTGGAAGGGGAACGTTGCCCTACTTATGGGGACGAAAACTAACCATGGTTATGAACCACTTACTAAATGGGATGATCCTCCAAGCAATACCACCCTCTCCCTTAACAAATAAGGCATTCTTAAGGGGCTATTAACAACCATGAACCTTTAAACATCCCTTAATAAGGCCTGACCCTCCAGGGAACTAGCATATGCCACCTCGAAAAATTCGGCAAGCTCAGAAGTACCGGCTGGGATGGGATATCTTAGTTCCCTGGAGAGTATTTCTTTGCGGGGCGGTGGTATTGTGGAGGAAGATATGACCGGAAATTTGTGGCGCAACTTGTAGCTACTACAATTTCAGGATAAAAACTTGAAGTTGTTTATTTTTGGTAGGTAATTGCAGCCAAGCATGGTGAAAGAAACATAGATACTGAATGCTTACTTTCTGAAATGTTGGATTGATTCTGGTCATCACATGTCCTCTCTTCTCTGGACTCACCCCTCTTAGGGACGAAGAAGTTGTTAGAATACATCAGGAGACATCAGAAGACAACTGGACAGGGAAGGAAACATCTATCTCCAGCCAGTCATGACCCTGCGCCCTCACTTGTCATGCCTTGGACTGTTCCCTTATACCCGCAGAGCCACTAATACACCCAAAGATCGACATGGAACAAGCAAAATCACCTCAAGATGAAACGGGAAGTTGTCTTCCAAACTTTTTTGAGGTACCCCCCACCAGAAATAAGGCCTTAGGGACAACAGCGCCACTTCAGCAAAAAAAAACTGTTCAGCCAGTATCCCTGGGTAGGGTATGTTGTGCATCCGGAAGGTCTGAAACTTCGTTTTCCAACTTTAGAGGAACTATGCTAGAGACATGATTTTATATGGTGGAGGTCTCAAATACGTTAATCAAAACCCACCACCAACAATAGTTGCCCTTACTAAATCATACCACCCTCTCCTGTGGTTGGAAATACTATATATGGGTGTTTCCTAAAATAAGGGTACCCCAAAACGGATGATTTATAATGGAGAACCCTATTAAAATGTATGATTTGGGGGTACCATTACTTTAGGAAACACCCACAATCACCATTTTATCACTGACGACTCCCGAAATCGCCCAGCCTTGGTGGATCTTCTTCCTGAAATCGCTTGCGTCTCCGATGATCCATACAACTCTTCTCCAGAAGAGGAGCTATCGTTAGAGTGAAACTGGGTGGTGGTTTCAAATAATATTTCCCCACCTGTCAGGTTTATATGGGGTTTATAACAAACCATTATCAGGATCCCTATTAAACAACCAGGATTCAATGGAAACTAGGTGGTGGTTTCCAATAATTTTCATTTTCACGTCAGTTTTGGGGAAGATTCCCATTTTGACTAGTACGTTTCAAAGGGGTGAAACCACCAAGTAGGAAAATGTGGGGCCCCACCCTTGGGAGAGTACGCAGTTTGTTCCCTAAAGATTCCCCCGTTCATAAACCATATACAGCGGGAACGGTACAAACTTAGTACTCCCGCAGGGCTCCCCACCTTTTCCGTTTGATATCCACTCTGGGTTTTACAAAAAAGTCGTGAAGTTTCAGGGGTTTGATTCGGAAGTCAGATGTATACATGGATATTTCCTCCTGGAGGAGTAAGAGTTGTTGCATGTTGTTGCTAAGATGATGCCACTGTTGATTTATATATATATACTATATATATATATACATCTTTTGTCACTTTTAGGGTTGTGGAAGCAAACAAACCTTGGGATTTTGCAACAAGACCAACCGCAAAGCCGTTTCTTGGGACACACAGGGAAGCACCTAAAAGGTGTTTTTCTGCGATGGGGGCAGGTGGAAATAAAAACACAACACCTGTTGTTGTTTTTTGTTTGAAAGATTTTTCAAAAAACTACCTATAGCTATTGGAATTATATAACATGTGTATGATGATTTCATAAGCCATGATGTAACACAATATATGTTGATGTTTACGGTTTGTATTATAACTAATATGTATTATACCCAATTGTATTTGTAATGTATGATATGATATACAGTTATACAGTATATTGTATGTAATCATCCTGTTTTGCACCAAACAGTAAGTAGCATAGACTGTCACAAGGGCCACAAGGGTTGCTTCTCCCACCTCAATTTGAATCAGCCTTTCTGTGAATAACTTTTGTTAAACTTCGGCCATTGTTGACCTTCCTCCACCCTCCGTGGAATCAGGAGGAAGTGATGAGCCAAGAAGTTCGAGATCGTAAGGCGCAGTTTAAAGGTAGTTTTTGTCCCTTGGGATGGTACCCGGCAGCTGTTGAACCCTCAGAACGGAGCCATTTTTAAAGGTGATTGGGATCCAATAGCCATATCCACTGCGTCCACTGTAAGGTGTATAAGAGGGGTTGATTCTCAAAGGGCTCCTGAAATCCCAAGATTTGTCCCACCATTTTCCTTCTGATGGATCTTTTAAAATGGTACCTTTTTCACCTCTGCCTGGGGATTGAGGTGAAACATGGCACCCCCAAAATTTCATCCCAAAACCAAAAGATGCAGATGCCGCCTGGAGGCCTGAAGTTTCAACCCCTGTTGACCGCAGTTTCACATATGTAAGCCACCAGCCTTTTTAAGCATATCTCAAATCCGAGCCCGGAATATTTGATATCTATACATTTCCTGGCAGGGTGTCAGAAATTTGGTAGGGAGCATATAGGTATAATCATCCAAAACACCGGTGCCAGGGGGAAAAAGAAGTACCCCAAAACAAAGCTCCCTGAAACCAACAGCATTGCACCTGACATTTGGAGTATCCACTTGGGAAGATGGGAAAAAAATAAATCCATGTGAAAAGTAGACATCATGGATCCGGAAAGTTTTTGTGAACTTTCAAAGCTTTCACTATACTAAGCTTACATTTTCTTCGGAAGTTGTCCGTTTCTTTTTTTTCAAAACATCTTGGTGAATTGATCAACTAATTGTTGTTAATTCTCTTCAAGAAACGTTGTGTTGAAAGGCTTGGTGAATTTCATTGGTAATAATTTCATGTTTGTAGAAACGTTTCTCAGACACACACTTAAAATAAACACAGAAGACGTGACCGCTGATTGAACTGCATGAACCAGGCGGAGGGCGAGGATTTGCCATTGAAGTACAAGAAAGTGCCAATGTTTGCGCCTCAAGAAAAGTCAAAACTTTAGCAACACACATGCATTAGGTACATAATCCTTTTTGGAACCTTATATTAGAATTCTGCATACCTAGACCTTCAATGGTGTCAAATTTCAACCCCCAGGTCTGTTGATAAGGCGGTCAAGGGGTTCAAAGTTCAGACCCTTGGAGGATTCAGGTAGATGATAGATGTATTGAGCAAGAGTCCTAAAACGACTGTACTGAGTCCTCGATGACTGCAATTTGAAGTTGCTGAGTTTGGGTGTGTCCAAACAAGGAACCATTCATCCCAAAAAGAGGTAGTTCTGGATGGTGGTTTCAAAGATCTTTATGTTCACCCCGAAAATTGGAGAAGATTCCCCAAGTTGACGAGCATATTTTTCAAACAGGTTGAAACCACCAATGAGAGTATGTTTTTGGAAATGAATTGTTGTTTTTTCTCCCTAAGTTCAGGATGTTCACAGCGATTGACTTTAAGATGTCACCTATAGATACACCTTTGAACAAGTAGCAGCTAGACCCCAAGAACAGTGGTGTCCAATACCCAGATGATCAATGTATGGGAATGTATGGTCTATTTACCTACATTTTCTCCCTAAACTACCCTGCCCTTACATGTAGGTAAATATACCATACATGTGAGTTTCTGGGATAGGAATCATCTAGTCATTTTTAGGTGCCAACCGTTAGGCCTTTCGAGGGTTGCAGGCCTCATTTTTTGTCGGTGCCATGCCGTTGGGGACTGAGGATCGACTTGCCTTTGGGTGCTACTGAAGATCGTGTGTGTTCGGGGGACCTGGGGGGAAGCGACCTTTAAAAAATGAAGAAAAAAACACCTGGTTGTATTAGGTTTTTATAGGGGATTGAAATACTACCCAATTATATGGGGATTATAGTAAACCATTGTAAGGATCCCGATTACACTCCCTGAAACTAACATAGCACCTGAAAATGGATGGTTGGAATTTTCAGGTGCTATGTCTGTTAGTTTGCTGGAGGGTAAACCATCAGAATTTCAAGGGAAAGTAAGGAACCCCGGGTTTTCTTTTTCGTGGCCTCGGGTGTTGTTTTTTCGGCGCTTCATGAGTCGTCAGACCTTGGAGCCATTGAAAGTTCCCCTCGGAAAACTAACGAATGTCCCCTGGAAAATGAATGGTTGGAAGGTGTATTTCCTATTGAAATAGTCCCTTTTAAAGGGGAAATTGTTAGGTTATCGGGGGTGTAATGGTGATGTGTTTTGTTAAAGAATTCCACTGTGCTGGAATGAAGAGGTGAATATGTTGTTTATGATTTGGATGTAACCCCCCAGGATAGGAGTGGCACATAAAGGTTATTGCCAAGTTATTGATAGGAATTCCATGGAATTCCCGAGACTAAAAACCATAAGAATTTGGTCGGGGTTCTGATCCAAATTATTCCATCTCCAATGGATTTCATGAAACTTGAAAACAATCTATTATTTACTTCACTACTACTTTTCACGGGACGAAATTGACGACCGACTCAAAACCAAAAGTCCGGTGGCTGCTTGAGCCTGTCCGGCCAAGCCGAATGGCTGAACTATGTCAGACAGATGGCCGTGGTCAACCTCCCAAGTGGTGCTACCTCCCAAGAGGGTGACGCGTCGTGCGAAGAGCGGATTGAGAGGAATGGGACTGAGGGAGGTCGAGTGGGACCACTCAGTGATTCTCAACCAGATCAACGATCTGAAAGGCCGAACGGAGTTTTTGAAGACTGGTATGGACAACCTGATGGCGGAGGTGAGGGGAAGGCAGCGAGCCATGCCTTGCAAGGCATCTGAAGAGCTCCAGCGGATGCTCAAGTCTCGGTACCGTCATTCATAGCAATGACATAAAACCCTGGCTGTTTAGGGTATAAAGGAGACTTTTGCTACCCAGTTATGTAGGGATTATATGGGATTGTACTGAAACCATTTTTAAGGATCCCCATAAAACAACCAGTATAATGGAAAGTAAGATGGCTTTTTTTCGTGGCTGAAGTGAGATAGAGTTCCAGGAAGTTTGGCAGAAAGGGTCGAAGAGTTGTCTACGAGCCGATGTTAAGGTAGGACTGAGTGAATTACTTGGTTTGACCATGGTATGACTACATACACTTGGATGTAGTATAATACAGCTGATGTTCTAGGTATAGGTGAAAGTTGAATGGTAATTGTTCAATGCATTTTTTTTCATTTTTCTGCATATCCGGTAGAATCCCATGTATGGCATATTGATTGACAGTTGGTCGAGAATTGTTTTGTAAACATGTAGCCAATAATTCCATATGTGGATCCTGTGGTAACCTGGACTTCCTCGGCTATTTAAAAGGTTGGCGTGCAAGTTGCCGTATCAAGAACGTGTTCCACTTCGGGATTGTGGTTTCAACTCGGCGCAAAAAAAGGGCAAACCTTCCCAGTAGCAACTATGGAAGCTACAAACAAAGAACAACTTCTACAAAACAAAATCTAATCTTCCAAGCTTGAAAATTACCAGGCAAACTGTTAGTGTCAGAGAGGATACGTCAAGGGGCAGCCTGCACAAGTGGCTCAATAGTTCAAGTGAGATTGGGCTCACTTCAGAAGAAGGTAAGACAAGACTCGTCCAGTGGGCATCGAAGCTTCTTGCCTCCTTATACCACACCTTAGGTGAGCCACGAAAGGTTGTTTAGGGCATATAGAGGATGAAATACTACCCAATTTTATGGGGATTATAATGAACCATATTAAACATATGTAAGGATTCCCATTAAACAACCAGGATTCAATGGAAAGTAAGGCCGGGTATCCTGCCCATACTGTAGGTGATTTTTCATGTCGGATTGTGAAACTACCGACATTGATATAAACCATTTCCTGAGCGAGCAGTGACTACCCCGTTGCTCACTTCTTGACTTTGGCTTTCAAGAGAAAACTAAATGATCAATCTATCTAGTGATTTTGTTGGAGGATCATCGTATTAAAACAATCCGCAAGAATGCAACATGGGCCCTATACCAACTATAAGTAGGAGCCCATAACTCCACTTATAGACGTGAAAAAAGTCAATGAAACCTATTTATTTTCGACCATTTATAGGCTTCACATAACTCCCATTTATAACGATCGGCTCACAACTCACACTTTGTTAAGGTGGAACTATTGACATTGAAAAGGCCTTGACACAAGGAAAGAAGGCCGCAACAAAAAAAACATCCGAAACGCGTTTGCCATGTCACTGACCTTATGGGAATGGGACGAAGGGGTTTCTTTGTTAAACAAGTTTCCTCAAACAAACATCAGGCTTGCATCAAGATTAGAAAGGGACGCAAAATGGTTTTCAAGGTACCCATTTTCCACCTCTATGCAGAGGATGATGAGCATAGGTGGAATACGCTTAATACCATGACTTCTAGTAAATTTGTAGATAGTGAGGTGTGTGTTGTTTCTATTGGGAAGGACGTTTTTTCACAACAGCTGGCTGGGAAGGGTGTCAAAAGTAGAGCTTTTCAGATTGAGACGAACGTTCATTTTATTTGATGAGACTGCATCATTCAGGATTCATTACCGCCCCAAAATTTAACGTATAGATACACAAAATTGCCATGTTTGAATGGAGATACATGTTCGAAACCAGCATTTTTGATATCTATGTGAAATTTTGGGAGTTTATATGCACTGTTTCCATATATTCCCAGTAACAAAAAATGGAGAGAATTGCATCCACTGACCGACTTTGACACCAGCAACTCCAGCGATCTGTTTGGTGAAATCCAAAAGCATACTTTTGCTTCAAATTGTTGATTTAAACACTCGAAACAAAAAACATATACCTGGTGATTCAAAGTGACCCCTTTATCCCCCAGTTGGAGGTCACTTAACCTTTGAAAAGGTCACTTAACCATCCCAAAAAGGTCACTTTGAATCACCTGGTAAAAACACACGTCGTGTTTAGTTGGTGTTTTTCTTTACGGATTCGGATCTGATGGGATTCGTCATCATTAGTTCACCACTTATTTGGCAAATATGTTATTGTAACGTTTTCCAACCACCAAACAAGCAAATCTGATTGGTAAAAAAAACAAAAAAACATCTGAAAAAAAAAACGTTTACCCTCCCTGTAACTAACATACTGTAGCCCCTAAAAATGGTGGTTTCCAATAGGAATCTCCTTTTTCCAGGGGTTGATTTTTTCGGGGCCGGGTAACATTTTCCACCATGATTTTTTTCCACCCAAACGAAGAGTTGTTGTTGTCCCAGGCGTTTGAACCTGGACTCTTGGCAAAGGCAAATCGTGGTATTTTGTATGTGGATGAGGCGATGGTTAAACCCATGGGGATGGACCGGTTGGATTTGGTTGGATTTGGTTGGATGGTTACTACTTGGAGGATGGGCTCCCAGGACTTGGATAAGTGGTTAGGATCAACCCCATTTTATAAGCCATTTGGATCTTTAAGGCCATTTGGAAGGGGTCCCACAACCCGATCCTTAGGGGACGAAATTGGTGAATTAACCACTTACTATTTCGGATGATCCTCAAAGTAGGCAAGTTATATCGGGACCAAGTAAATGGTGGCGCAACGTTTAGGAATTCTAGTATTTTGCCCAGATTTGTTGTGTGATTGGGTTTGGAAAGTGAGGGAAGGGGGAAGGGGGAGCTATAAGTTTCAAGGTTGTTTTTTTTCAGATGGTCTGACACTTCAAAGATGGGAGCAGAAAACTATTTTTTTTGGAAGGAACGAATCTTGTTTTCAAATACACTCCCCGTACTACGTAGGTGGTGGTTTCAAACATTTTTTATTTTCCCCCCTACCTGGGGAAGATTCCCATTTTGACTAATATTTTTGAGATGGGTTGAAACCACCAACCAGTATATGCGTGTGTGTGTGTTGTAAATGGGCCAACACTTCAGGTTCAGGGATTAGAAGGTTGGTGCCATAATGTCTTATTCCAAATTCACCCTATTTAAGTAACGGGTTGTTCGTCCGTTAAGGTTGTTGGTAGGCCGCCTATTCTTGGTAGATAGCCAAGTGGTTCTATTCCCTTTCAAATTAGGGGATTTCTAGAAGTAGGCTCAACCACCAGCGGGCGAAGCACCGGGCTCGTAACTATTGGTAACTGAAACCAATCAAATTTTTCAATGGAAGTTGTGGCATGTACCACAGCCGGATAGTCACGCAGTATATGGGTGTTTCCAAAGATAGGGGTTACCCCAAAATGGATGGTTTGTAATGGAAAACCCTATTAAAATGGATGATTTGGGGGTACCACTATTATCGGAAACATCCATATGTGAAAATTTCAATCACTTTCATGTTAGACACAATGGATGTAATCCCACCAACATACAGCTGACTTTCTAAGCCTTCAATGGGTCAAACGTGGAGTCGCTGCGTTGGTCCCTGGGCCATTTTGGGTCGCCCCAAACGGACTCAATGAACCAGCAAAGCATAGGCAACTCACGTCGATGCCCGTGGACTCATGAACCACGGCAACATTTGCTAAATGAACTGCGTGCTGCATTGCCTGGCGGCCAAAAATCGATGTTGGCAGTCATCTTGAAGTTGGCACACTGGCTCCAGCCTGGGAGGTAAAAACCATCAGAGTTTGAATCTGCGATTTTTGTTTCGGATGCCCCCCTCAAAACAAGGCCTGAACTTCCAATCGAAACACCCATTTGGGTTCTGTTCGGAACAACCCTTTTTTGGTCGGAACCCCCTAACGCACGTCCCGTCAGAACATAAGAGTCTGTCATAGCTGGCCTTATGATATAAGGGAAACCAATGGTTTATGGGTGTTTCCAAAAATAAGGGTACCCCAAAATGGATGGTTTACAATGGAAAACCCTATTAAAATTGATGATTTGGGGGTACCACCATTTTCGGAAACACCCTTATAGACCCTGATCATAAGGCCGGCTATTTTCACATGTCACGAGCCTTTCACAGGTGAACCTGTTGGATGACCACTTGGTGGATGTCTTGTTGGACTCCGCTGCGGGCGGTTGGAATACCGTGGAGCGTGAGGCGGACGGATCCGACAATGGGAAGGTGGAAGGCTTCCGTGGAGTCCAGGGTGAAATTCACTTGCAAAAAATGGTAGTTTAGGGTATGTTGGGGATGAAATACGACCCAGTTATGTGGGGATTATTTCATAAACCCATGAAATGTCAGGATCCTGGATCCCGTCATTAAAGAGCCAGTAATTATAATGGAAAGTATCCGGCCGTTTTGGTTTTTAATTTTATTTATATATTCCTGGAACCGAAGCGAAAGTTGTTTTAATTTGAAAAGACGTCATGTAGGAGGGTATCCCATGCATCCACGACTTTTCTCAGTGGCTCCGCGATGTATGAGTTATATCACAGCTACAACAGTCGCAAATAGCTAACAAGGTGGGTAGCTAGGTGGTGGTTTCAAATATGTTTTATTTTCACCCCTACCTGGGGAAATGATCCAATTTGACTCATTTGACTAATATGTTTCAAATGGGTTGGTTCAACCACCAACTAGGTAGCTACTGCATACATCATTTTGGATTTGTATTTCAGGTGATGTTTTACAGATTGGGATCCCATGAGAGATTCATCACCATCATGAAAGCCGCCATTGAAGGGAGAATGTTTTCAAGTTTACTGACTTTCCAAGCATCGAATTAGCAAATCCAAGTAATACCCCCCCAAAAAATCCACCATTCATGTATCTACATGGATCCTTAGGCATTGACATGCCAGTTTCTAAATTTATATTCCGTGCCAGCTTCTTGAAAAACACCTTCGGACACAACTTCGGATCCAAAAGTTTTGTCAAAAATTCCACCCACAAGACTGCACTTTGCGAACCCCCCAAAAAAAACACGTTGCACCATCATCGGCAGCTTCGTTGTGTTTTTCTTCAGAGTTTTTTCCCATTGCTAAAATCGTTTAGTTTGAGGGTTTTCAGGTTGTTCTCTCTTTGATTGGCGATTTTTCTTTGTGATGTTTGGTCCTCAAGCAGTTCGTTTGGATGGTTGCTAAAGATGTAGAAATGATGACAATTGATAGTATACGATGGTGAATCATCGCAAACTGCGAATTCCTTTTTATCCTTTTTATGTATAGGAATAGATTGAATCGATATCAACCCAACCCATCAATCAATCAATCAATCAATCAATCAATCAATCAATCAATCAATCAATCAATCAATCAATCAATCAATCAATCAATCAATCAATCAATCAATCAATCAATCAATCAATCTATCAATCAATCAATCAATCAATCAATCATCAATCAATCAATCAATCAATCAATCAATCAATCAATCAATCAATCAATCAATCAATCAATCAATCAATCAATCAATCAATCAATCACTACCAATCAATACCAATCAATACCAATCAATACCAATCAATACCAATCAATACCAATCAACACTTGTTAACCCCTTTCCTTCCCTTTTCGCAATCCTTTCAAACCTCTTTTTTCAAACACCCCTTTCACGACTGTCTGACCGTTCGTAGAATTTTTTTTCGAGTTGGGCCAGGGCATCAGTATTCGCCATCCTGCCAAGTTCATTTTGGTCGGAAGTGGTCACACCGGCGGAAGTTTTGACAGATTCAGCAGCAGTTTCGTGACCCATCGGCCCCATCAGCCCCATCAGCACTCGAAAGACATATAGAAGGCCTTGGGGTGTTGCAATGAATGCCCTGAAAATAAGATGTGTTTTTATTTTGGTAAACAACACCCCCTTTTGGGGGTTGCTACATAGACATGTATATACTTTTTGTATGTATAATTTACTGTATAATGGTAGAGGGATTGATTATTATATATTGCAGGGTTTTATACGGATGTTCCGGGATACATACGACTTTATACCTGGATCTTCCAAGTGACTAATGACTAGTGCCCTTTCACCCGAAAAACCCGACCAAAAGGCAGAAATTTCACATAATGACGGAAGATCCTGGTATTTTTACATTGTTTCATTGTGGGATTTCCATTGGGTTTCCATCAGATTTGTGCCATTTTCGGTCGCCAGGAAACCCGGAAGAAGGTGAGTTACGACCACAGTTGTTGGATCGTTTCGGCATGCATGCCTTGATCCGGTTCGGATGACCCAAATTTGGTCGGTTGACTACCTGGAAGACAGGTGCCTTTCGTTTAAGGTCAAAATAGTATGGCAAAAAGGATCCAAAAGGTTGGTTAGTAAAGTGGGTCCTTTGTAAGCCAATATCTTGGGACTTAAACCACCTCCTTTTATTACTTTTCAATTACTTGAAAAAAAAACGACATTTGGGGGGAAATGTGTCGTGTTTTTTTTTTGATGAAATTTTCGGAAAAAATCCCGGGTAGAAAAAGTGGCAGACTCTTTTAGATACAGTACACATGTTCGGAAAAATATGTGGCATACTCGTAGATAAAAAATAATGCTTAAAAGATGGCTATTTTAAGAGGAAACCAAAAAAATGTGTATTTCAACCGTACCCTTGTCTTTTAGGGGCGAGCCTTTAGTTGTTGGGATGAGGTTTGAAAAAAATGTCAGTGAATGATGGAGCAAGTTGGATGATTTCCAATTGTTGCAGCTATTTTTGTCATAGATCTGATATACCCTAGTGCTCCAAATACCCTATGAGAAGGTGTTTAGCCACCCAAAATCCAATCCAAGACCACTTGCAGAAGGGATTGGAGCATGAGGGAGTTCAGTCCCTGAGGTTTCGGACACCCCTGAAGGAGTTCAGTTTTGTTAAACAGGAAGCCGGGGCAAGTCCCAGGACAGAACGTGACCCTGAATTGCGTGTGAAGATTGTGGAGAGCACTCGTGACTTTGCAGATGACCCAGTGGTGTGAAGACCCAGTCGCCATTGGTGATATGTTTTTCTGGCAGGTGGCATTGGTTGGGGCAATCTTTCCGAAATAATTTGGGATTTCGGGTTCAGGAATTATAATTTCAGCTTCATTGCGAAGGGTTTGTGACATTTTACTCAGCACTGCTGGGAAGGATTCTGAACGTGGGGCAGTTGGGGCTTGAAATGATGAAACACTACCAGACCATCGAGATGTTGAATGGTATCTTGCAAATGACATTGGCGATTTAGTGTGCCAATACCATGGGCTACCCTAGTCCGAATCTCAACTTCAGCATATTTCAACCATCCAAAGGGTCAAGTGCACCCATGCAAGTAACGTCACTTTAAAAAGGTAGTTCGGCAGAGGAAACCGTCCCATAAAGTAGCCTTAAAACAGCCAGATGCCCTTTGTGTAGCAAGGTAACATTTGGGGGGCATGCCTAAACCCCGTAACGGTGGGTACATATATGTAAATATTCCATTCATTTCTTGAAGGGAAACCCTATTAACGGTCATCATCCACTGGTTTTCCCGGTGTTTTTGGCAGGACCCTAACATCTTGAGTCACAAAACAACCACGGTCACCACGCGATTCTGGATTCAGGGCTTCAGAGAGAAGTTCTTGGAAGACAACCAGGAATTTGCCTCGCAGATCTTGGAGGCCTGACATTCAAACCTCAGGGGATTTCAACGGTGGAAAAGTTAGACCGAAACTCTAAATGGAAACGTCAGTTATCTATTAGTTTATAGGGAGGAAGTCCGTTCCAACGAAAAGAAGACCCAAAAATCAAACCAACAACAAATGTTGGTCATAAACTAGGTGGTGGTTTCAAATATTTTTGATTTTCACCCCTACCTGGGGAAATCATCCAATTTGACGAGCATCTTTTTCAAAGAGGTTGGTTCAACCCAACAAATGTTGGTCATAAAGTCGATGAAAGTCATCATCCAAATCTGTCGACGTCAATTGAATTTTTGGGAAGTGCCAATCCTCCGGATTTTTCAGGTGGAGGTTGGTGAAGGATCCCGTAACTTTCCCTATTGTTTTCCACTCGGCAAAGAGGTGTTATAAACCCATAGGATAATCCATGGGACTGATATATTTACCATCAAAAATCACCTAAGGAATATACAATCGTCCCATGGATGGTACGGGTTTTCTCGCAGCAGTGTCAAACTTGTCAGGTTTATCGGTTGAAAAACCTTGTCATGTCGCCGAAACGCCTTCTTTGTGATTCGGTGTGCGTTGTTTTTGTCCACATGAGGATGCAGGGTCAAAAAAGATACAGTATGATGTTCGATATGTGGGGGTTTCCTAAAATGGTGGTACCCAACAACCATGGGTTTTCCTACTAAAAATGATCATTTTGGGGTGTTTTGGGGATACCACCATTTTAGGAAACACCCATGTATCCCTTCCATTGGCAATGGAAATGTCAGTGACCTCAGAGTTCTGGTGATTCCGGAGTACTGCATGATTGTATATAGAGCTACCCAAATCGAAGTATCGAAGTCAGCATACCTTCGATGAAGTATTCACGATTCCAAAAAATTCATGCAACACCTGTAAGCGCATCAATAAGGCTCGGCCTAGGCATGCACTGCCACCGACCCCCAAGAACAACGACCTCAAGTTATTGGTGTTATTGTTGACAACCATAATCCCTCCAGCGGTTTATCAAGGCCTTTGTTTGTTGGGAGGGTAACATTGGAATGCTTCCCTTAGATTGCGTGATGATACATATTACTGTAGGAAATCCAGCTGTGTGAAATATGTTTGCGGCTCAAATTTATAGGATACGTCAACGATAAATGTTTGATGTGTTTTTCTTTAATTGGTCCCAAATTTTTTTGACCCACTAGTTAAGATCATCTATTATACATTATTATACTGTGTTGTTTGACTGTAACACACTAAAAGTTTGACCTCTAGCAGGGGCATAAGTTGTGCATAGTTTTCAGGCTGTCACTATGGGGTATGTCTTTGGAGCTTGGACGTGTTTGGGTGGTGAAATTTGTCCATGGCAACGGTGGGAAGAAAATGTTGCTCCAGGCCCAAAACAGGCTGAAAGAGGTGCACGGCGGTGCTGGTTGCTTTGGCGGTTTGTTCAAGATTTGTTCCCATGAATAGGTTTTAAGTTTAGAGAGGCATGATAGTCATTGGGTTTTTGTTCCCACGGTGAAATGTACGGTTTGAAGCAATATTTGAATCAATTATTTGGTGGTTTTATCAACCTACAGTATAGCATGTGGGATTTTCCACTATTTTGGATTCGTTGTTTTCACATGTTGGAACGAAGAAGTCCCTACCAGTGCACCTCTCAGATGGCGTTGGTTCAGTCCATAGGAACCACCTATAACCTTCATTTTTTTAAGAATAATAACCCATATCTAGGTGGTGGCAACTCAAATATTTTTTATGTTCATCCCGGATCCCTGGGGAAATGATCCAATTTGACGAGCATATTTTTCACATGGGTTGGTTCAACCACCAACTAGATATTCTTATGGCGTGAAACCTTCATTTTTCAAGGTTTTGGGGTCCAATGGGGGGAATGATTCAGAGATGGTTTTTGGCCCCCTGAAAACTTGGATTTGTTACGGATTGGGATCCCATGGGAGTCCGTACACAGATGGTCCATAGGACTGGAGTATATACACATATATACGTACCATAAATTAGGCCATTCGTGTAGGTAAATTTGATATGATAAATATACCATACATGGATCATATGGGATAGATGATACACTGACTGTAACATGTATATACTGTAATGAAATAGCAGGAAATAACTACATCAAACAACCCAAGCATTGAATGGCAATTCAATGTCCCCAGTGTAGCAAGTTGGATATGTGCTTGCTAATGAGGAAGGTCATCCGATCATCCTTGAATTTGTTCATTTAATGGAGACTGGGTAAAACTGGAATATGTTGTTTTTAGTATAAATAGATATGTATATATATATATACATATATATATATATACTACCCCGCCGAAAACTAATATGGCAATGTGAAATCACCATCTGGAAAATAGGAAATACATTGACTCAAATGTTTTTTTTCCATTGTCATCTTAGTTTTCGTAGGACCCCCCAAATGTTATGGAAAAATGAAGGTGTTAAGCCCTGAAAATCCCTGAAAATATGGCTTATAACATAAGCCCTAAAAATGAAGGTTGAGGGTTCTCAGGGTATTCCGCGACCAGGTGAAGACCGAGCCAGAGACGGCCCGGAAAATCTCGCAGGCGGTGGGTTTTTTCGGGAGAGATTTCGGTCCCAGCGAATCGTTCGTCATTACCATGGTTTCGTCGTTTATTAATTTATTAAACTGCAACGTTTCAATTGATATCAATTATCCATACCATCCATTGGGACTGACTGGTATATTCCCCTACATGTATATAGTTGATTTTTATGTTTTAATGTAGGTAAATATACCAGTCCCATGGATCCTATTTGGGATATATCTTGTGAAAAAATATACAACTACGAAAAATTCTTTCACTGGTTCTGTTTCGGACACATAACACGAACACGTGCTTCACCATTAAAACGTTGCAGGTTCCCAGTAGTTCAGGCTTGTAACAGCATTGTTCTTAGGGAAGGAAATGGACCTCAGAGTTGAAAAACTTGGTGATGGAACTTTTCATGGCGCAGCCGGAAAAACATATGGGTGGGCCTCCAAAAATAGAGGGAAAACTCCAAAATGGATGGTGAAAATAATGGAAAACCCTATTTTTGAATGGATCATTTGGGGGGAAAACCCACTTTTTTGGAAACATCCTACTATAGCAAACCCTGGACCTCTGAGAGCTCCTCTTGCCGACGTGGCCGAATTTCAAATCCTCCATGATTGAGGGTGAATGATACTGTTGATGGAAGAAATCCGGCTAACCAGTTGAGGTTGGTAGTTTAACCGTTTAACCCATTATTTACAGGGTTTTATACATCTCAGGTGGTGCAGGATTCTTTCCGTCAACAGTAGTGACTGATTTTTCTAGATGTGTCCGTGTGTTTCATTTTTTCTGGAAAATATTCACGCAGTGATCATTTTCCGTGCTGTTCACGATTATTTCCAGCTGAATGCAGAGTTGGTCCACGGGATCTTTCTAAGACTTGGGAAGGGCAAAAACTTCCACTGAAGATACCCTGGAAAATTAACATGGAACCCAGACATGGAGGTTTGGAAGATGAATTTCCTGTTCACTTGGGTGATTTTTAGGTTCCATGTTTTCTGGGGCATATTGGAATACTTATATAATCCAGCTTTGTTTCCTTATGAGACTCCTATTAAACTCCCAGATTTATCAGCAACCTTCTTCACCTAATACGTATGAGATTCATTTTCTCTATGTTTCCAAAAACCATGTTCATGCTTCAAAAGTCTGGCTTTTCAGCAGTTGATGTTTATAAAAGTATTACATTCATATTATGTATTTGTAAATAACCTGATTGAGATTGATTGAGTGATTTCCATCTTTCTATCACTTGGTGAAAGTGGCTTTAAAAAATCTGATACAAAAACCGACATCATGTTTTAACCTCCAGAAAAGTCATTTCAGATGTTTTTGTTTTCGGAGGTTTGCAGCGAGCTGAATATTGATGGCCTTCGCGGAGATATTGTCCCTTGGAAAATCTTGTTGAGGACCTTTTTTGGGGGAGAGATTTTGGGCAGAACAAATTGCGAATCTGCCAACCGTTCGTTGAGAGATGTGGAGTGCTGAGGGAGTCTTGCGAAGGAAATGTGAGTAATTGAGGGAAATCTAAAGCATCTAAAGCAATCTTGCAGCAACCCCTATCAAACAACAAGCAATCATTATGAACAAAACATGAAACGCATCTCAGGGAATATTGAAACATAAACATGTTTCTTCTCTAAAACTTCATGAGTATCAACCAATCGAAACAGCTTTCATTCATTATTTACAAACATGCATTAATACATCTTACACTTAGATAAAATGGGTGAAGTACCTTATGATTCTCAAAGGTTTATGCTTTATTGGAAATTTGGTGGCTCAGCTCCACCAAGAACCACCAAAATGATGAGCTGAGATTCCGTTCAGAAATCTAGCTCATCATATTGAACTGGATATAGGAATCAAGAACTCCATCAAACGTATAGCAAGCAAACCACCCGCCGGATGGGAATTCCCCCATAAAATGCTGGTTTCAGGATCAGAGAATCCTCCCAAAAAATGGATGATGGAGAATATTTAGCTGTACATGAATGGCCGAAAATTTTATGGGAATTTTATGTTCTGTAAATATTCCAGTTGTTATGGAGCCATGAATGGTCTATATTTTTATGAAAATTTCATGTGGCTAATTATTCCAGTTGTTCTGGAGCATGTGGGTATGGACATTTGCTATGAAACGAAACCCATGCCGCATCCATGGGACGATGGTTTATTTCCCTACATGAAAACCATAAAAATCAACCATTCATGTAGGTAAACATACAATCGTCCCATGGATGGTATGTATCAACTAGATTAACAATAACCAGGTCGGTAACTCCACCTCTTCAGTGGAGCTTATGGGTAGTTGGAATGCTCACTTCTTCGACCTCAATTGGGCTGCAACCGTCCCCCTTCAGGTGACCAACCGCGCGGCCCGCGCCTATTGCGCCTTTGACGGCCGCACGCAAGTCACGGATGAGGATGTGGGCAAGGCGGGTTTCGGGACGTGATTTTGGAAGTGGAGTATATATGGATCTATGTATAGATGTATATATGGATATAAATACATGGATACATACATACAGATTATATACTTTCAGCAGCAAAAGTTGACCGCCCTACACTTCCTCGCGGGGGTTGGAAGGTACGCGAGGGATGTCCAGAACATCATTCAGTGACAAAAACAGGAGCAGGAGAAGGCCAACATGCAAAAAAGGAGAGCCAAACTGGCTGCCGACGCAAAAGCTTCGGGAGACTCAGACCAGGAAGAGGCATGGTTGGATGAGAGCCTGACCTCAGATGAGGCAGTCAGGGGTGAAAGCCCAAGACAAGCATAGCATGGAAGGGTTGACACCTGCCGAGGAACGTCGCCTCAAAAAAAAAGCGCCGGCGAAGACCTGACAGGGCTGTACGCAGAAGCCAGTGATTTTGAAGTCCAGGATGTGAATACGAGAATTGAGAAATAGTGAGTATCATCTGAGCATCATCTTAATTACCACGAAAAATGCCCATCCAAGCACGAAACCACGAAAATAGCGACGAATTCCGTCCGCCACCTCGATCTAGCACCCCGGCCTTTTACCGTTACCATAGGAGCCCCAAGTGTTAACCACACTGTTTGGGGAAATAGTGAAAAAATGTGAACGGAAACTTGTTTTCAGACAGGTTTGGCAGCAAAATTAGTGAACAAAAATAGTGAACAAAATTTGCCCTGGAAAAAGATTGTGAGACAAATTGAGGGGAAAAGCGTCGTCATAAACATGACCCCCCGAAAACAGATAGTGAAATTTAGCGACCAATGGCTAGTAACTAGTAAAAAGTATTAAAAAGTGATGTCTGCCACCACCCAGTCCAGTACACAAGAGGTCCCAATGATTGATGCAAATGAGTCAATGCGGCATGCCATCTGATTCAAATAATTGGCTCTGTTTGTTATTTCATGAAACAATAAGGTTGGATGATAAGATTTGATTGCAACTTTGGTTTTAGTACCTAAAGTCCAGATGTTTTTGAGAAACAATCAATCTTGATTTTCCAGATTCATAGATGACCAAATAATTATCAGTATAAATATAGTTTTTCCGTGTGTGATATTAAGATAACATTTGTATATTTCATGAACTGATGTATCAAAGAGCCGTACGTTATGTAACATAGTGTTGTGTAGTTGTAATTTCAAGTTCTAGAGTCTAGTGAACATAATTGATGCAAATCCACCACGCATCACCAATCAGAATCAGAATCATTGAAAAAACAACTGATTCACTTTTTTTTTGCTCTCTATTTTTTCATTATCTTTTTCACTAACCTAAATTTCAGAAATCTGGATTCACTATTTGTTTCACTAATCTAAATCTCAGAAATCTGGGTTCACTATTTTTTTTCACTAGTTTTTTCTATTTTTACTAAGTAATTATTTGGCAATTGTCTATGTTTACCTGCCCAGCCAAGTCTTAAGTATATGTATATATACATTAATATTCACTTTAAAAGAAAATCATGAAACCACTACAAAATGGAGTTGGGATGTTTTGTTTACAACACGTTTTTCTTTGAGAAAAAAAACCGTGGCGTGGGAGTAGCGTTTGCAGCCTTTGGTGCAGGTCATCACGCTGTGCCTCCGTCACCGACTCCGAAAGGAGCAAAAACACACTTCCGTGGTGCGGGTTGACAAAACAAGGTGGTTACACCCTGGGTGGTGGTTTCACATATTTTTTGTTTTCACCCCGAAAATTGGGGAATATTCCCAGTTTGACTAATATTTTTCAGATGGGTTGAAACTATCAACCAGCACCTCTTTTGGGGGTTATAGACCCAATATACACCTTTTATAAGTAGGTGAAATAAGCCATTGATCCTAACTTCTGTCCCGGGACATCTAAGTAGTGCATTGTTTGGGTTGGTGTCATATAATCTGGTCAAATTATATCAAACAAGCAGCAAATGTACAATGACCCTTGTACACTCCCTTAAGCCCTGTTGGCTGGCTTGTAAATCCTCATGTTGAATAGGGAATACATCTTCCATTTTGGTCCATTTTCCAACCAGCCATGTTAGGTTACCAGACAATAATGCATTACTGTAATTGAATTTAGGTCGGGTGGTTAAGGTTAGTTTTTTTTGATTTTGTTTGCAAAATACTAATTCTTGGCTGCTGGTTGAACATCAGCCTGTATATGAGACACCGGGACTTGCTTGCTCCATCGAACGGATGTAAGTATTCATGATGCGTATTTAACATACGCATCCGGATGATGTTGGGTGTTGCTCTTGTCCTTAACTACGTGGTGGTTTCAAGTTACTTATTGTTTTCGTCCCTATTATGGGGAAGATTCCCGTTCGACTAATATTTTTCAAATAGGTTGAAACCACAAACTGGTTAAGGTGTTGGGTGGTTGCGAAACGAAAAAGCTTCTGCACTGTTTCGGAAAGGGAACAAACATCCGATTTCGATCCAAGTCAAAACGTAGAACATATAAAACACCATCGATGTGTGGAAAACCAGATCCATGGTGGATCCAACAATTTGTATTCATATACCCATCAATCACACCAAGTTTGTACCATTTTGGTTGAGGAGGTAAAAAAACAAACTAGTGAAGTAAGTAGAGTTGATCCTTTTCCATGGAAGCAAGTCCATCATACGTCATACTTTTATAGGGAATTTTCTGGTTTTGGGAGCATTACACCCCCGAAAACTAACATGACAATGGGAAATCCTCCATTTGCAGATATATTTCCTAGTGAAAATGGTGATTTTCCAATGTCATGTCAGTTTTCAGGGGTGTAGTTGGGGGAAAACTTCGTTGTTTCAATGTATCTTTTGCAGGATGTTCTGGATACGATGGATGGCGGAGACAAGGTGGAGAAGGCGGGGTTTTCAACATTGTTGGCAAGGCAAGAGGGGAAATCCATGAAGATTTAATACCTATAGGTTACATGTACACCCTGGAAGATGAACATGGAACCTGAGAATACACCCCTGGAAAAGGAAAATCATCTTCCAAACAATCATTTTCAGGTTCTATGTTAATCTTCCGGGGGTGTATAGTATATTTACTTACCTGAATGGTTGATATTGTTAATTTATGTTTTTGTTTTACGCATGTTTTAAAAGATATATCCATACCATCCACGGGACGATTGTATATTCACCTACATTTGAGGTTGGATTTTTATGGTAAACTCGTGAGTGAATATACCCGTTCGTCCCATGGGGATGCGTCATGGGATCGGTTCGTCGTTCCATGGATCGGTTTCAAGAGACATTCTTCTCGCCTCGTTTAAAGAAAGCAATGATTGGAAATCACTTTTAAAGCATGGTTTCGGTTTCCATGTTTTTTGCTAGTGTGGTGATTTTCCAAGATATGTTTTTTTCGTTATCTACCACTATTTGAGAGTCAATGATCCAGTTTGACTCTATTTGTTTTCAAATGGGTGGTTCAAGCACCACCTATTAAACACGGCGAAACCCCTCGTGTTGTTTTCTGGTGTTTTCATTTACCTTGGAGACCAAAAACCCGAGGCCAAGTTCTCAAAGAATGTGTTGAAACATCGATGGTGAAGACCAATGGAAGCTTCACTCTGAACTTCTGTGAGTTTTCTTGGTTGAAGCCACCCCCTAGTTATGATAGATTAATAAGACCTTCTAATCAGGCCTTAAAATAAGTACTTATGATAAGATCTTATGATGCCTTTATAATCTGATGATCTTAGGAGATGGGCAAATATCTCAGAAACCTGTTTTGGGGGGACCTTGACACCTCCAGTATAACTGATAGGGGCTCACTTTGTATATCCATTCCATCATTCAAGTGAACCCTTGCACGTTGATGAGTTTGGCATTCCTATTAAAGATTCGAGATTGTACAGTAGTGCACGAAAAGTAGGAAACCGTGAGACCATATAGACCCAGAAACACCATCGACATTTGATAATCATTGTTCTTTTCGCCGAAGACATACAGTGGAAGAAATCCTGCACCACCTGGGATGCAAAAAGAAATGAGATAAGCTACCTATTGAGTAGTGCATGCTTTGTTTGATTATCAAAGGGAGGAAGTGAAGTTTCCAACCCCACCCATCACGCCATCTCCGCCCTCAGAAACATCGCCCCAACAAAGCTGGAAAAAATCAGCAACAAACCCTGCGGCAAAAACAAGGTCTTCCGTGCTGTCTTTGAAACCTGAGATAAAAAATCGGCTTCCACGCGTTTCAATGAAGCGTAGCAGTTACCTGAGACGTGAAATTCGCGTCGTGAAATTCGGCGCTTCAATGGGCCCAAGCCATTCGGGGTATGGAAAGGATGATGGAGGTATGCTCTTCGTAAATGACGTGTCTTTAGATATCAAGAGGGTGAGAATCAAGGGAAGCTTCCCCAAAGGTGCTTTCAAACATATCTTGGGGATGCTTTCACACCGGAAAGTTGGGGAAGATGTCCTCTTGATTGATTTATGGGTGAAACTTCCCAAGACAATAACAACGGTTGAATCTACCACCTGCATCCTTGATGGGGGGGGGTGAACCCGAAATATGGGTCTGTATCACATAATGTGAATCAATTAAGTGACATAATAAAATGAGTAATGAAAAATAACTGTGCCAAAAAAGGCACTTTTCCCATATCTCTTATAACCGCTGGAAGTGCAAAAATCTCTGGTGGAAAAATCTTGAAGGGTCACTCTGTGGGACTTCCCTTACCGGAAAATTTCACGAGATTCGTGGATAGGAATGTGATAATCCGGGATAACTTATATGGTTGTCCCTAGATCTGCCCAGGATGCCAGTGAGGTCACCAGGAACAAAAACAGAAAATTAGTAGGGAAAACCTTCATTTGAGACTGAAACCTGAGGAGGGGGCAACCCAACAAATAGCTGGGATGTGTTGTTGATAGTTGGTGATTCTTTACTTAGATTCGGATGCCATGGGATTCATCACCAAAAAACACACCATCATTTGGGGAAGGTTGTTTCACTTGTTCCAAGCACCGAACAAGCAAGTCTAAGATAAGTAAGATAACGTTCATATGCCGCATTGATCTTTCAGGGTTGTTTAAATGTAGGTCTTGGATGAATGAATTGATGTTCAATGATGTGTTCATTGATTCATCTTCCGACCATTTCTTTAGGGAAGGGACTAAACTGATTAAACAAATCAACGTTTCAGCTTTCGGTAACACTTCCCAGGCGATTTCACTGATCCAAAATTCCTTTCGTCTTTTTGACGATGACCTGCTTGAAGGGTGGGGACCAAGCGTTACAATGTTTCATAGTTTTTGTACATTGCCCATAAAATCCATGTATGGTATATTTACCTACATGAAAACCATAAAAATCAAGCACATGTAGGTAAATATAGCATACATGGATGGTATGGGTTGTTTTATAGCGGGTTTGGTACCCCACTCCAGTTTTATATTGGATGAGACCCCTTTATGAAGGTACGAAGGTCTTGTGACTTAACCCGGATGCAAATCACCCCCGGTGGTTGACCGGGATAAGTTCATGAGAGCCTGTAGGGCCTATGAGTTTTGCCCATCGAAGCGTTGAAGTTAAGAAGAGCCTCGGATCGGATGACGATCATCCAATTCTCACAAATTGGGTTGGGACAACCCTGTTCGCCGGGTGCACAGAGATAAACCCAAATCATCCCCGTGGATCCTTCAATTTTCATTGAACTAAATCTACATCACTTTTTCTAACATCGAAATGTTGAATGGAATATTTGGAATTTTGCCAATCCGAACGAACGAATTTCTTCAAATGATTTTTAACCAAAATCTATTTGATATTTAGTCGTAGTTATATGATTTTGTTCTGTGCTACCTTGCAATCTTGACAACCCGCATATTTTTAGATTGCATAAAAAGGAATATCTAAAATTAGAATCATAATAAAATTCAAAAATATAATTTATAATAAAATAGATATTTTGAATTTTAATATACTAGTAGTACCGTACGAGGCGGTGTTGGAAATTTGTCGAGGTGTGTGAGAAATGTCGGTTGCTGTAGCGGTCGACATTCACCTGGCAAGATAATCCATCGTGCAAAATAAAATCAGACGAGGGGGCGTACAGCGAAACGACAAAGTCATCACTCGCCCGTCTCTTTTCAGACTCCCCAATGTAAACGCAGGATTCAATATGTCATCTCTTTGTCATCTCTTATGGTTCTGCCCAATCTAAAGGCACACGCCAGTAGACCCAAAATTCTTCAAAATTTTGCAAAATTTCATTGGATCAGTTCATTCTGCATGGTAAGAAGCAGGAAGAAGCAGTGTTCTGTCTCAATTTTTTGCTGCACTTTGCAATGTAATCGCGGCACGGAGACTATATAACTCGAACCTTCGAAAGTCACCAAAATACTGCGGACACGCAGACTGATACGACTTCCCCCCGAGCGATGCAACTTAAAGCGACCCTGGTAAAGTAAAACACAAGCTAAACGCAGCATGCACTTGACCAGTAGGCCCACTAGCTAAGTGTAGAACAGCAACTAAACGCTACATTCATCATATTTCATCTCTAATTTCTAAGGTTGACTCAAATGATGCATTTAGTATGCGGGGTGCTCAAAAGAGACGACATCTGCAAAATGCTCTCCCCATAGGCACCGCTACAAAAACATGAAATGAGAGACGACTTTGTCTTTTGACTGTAACG
>DF241468.1:5007-32562 GCA_000507305.1 Breviolum minutum Mf 1.05b.01
AAAAACAAGAAATTGAAAAACGAAAAGCGAAGCCAAGAAGAGCCAGGTGAGCCAAAATCCAAGAAATGCCAAAAAACCTTGAATTTTTCATTTTTGATATCATGTTTCGGCGCTTTTTTAATATCATTTGTTAAAATTTTGTCTTCGTTGTTCTGTGATTACTCGAATGTCATCAGATTTTGCCAAGTGTTCATGACATTTTCCTCATTTTTTGGTCGAAAATGCTGCAAAACACAAGACGTCCATGATCCATTGCCTGAGCCCAGGTTTCCCTGTGGCAGACCAAGCAGAGGCGCCACCAGATCTTGCCGCCAGCATCTTCCCAAATCTTCTCTGGATACTCCTGTCAAAAACAATTAAAATCAAGATTTGTCATTTCATTTCTTTTTTATTTCATTTCATCTCACTTCAGTTCTGTTCATTGCGTTTTATTCATTGATTCATTCATTCCTTCCTTCCTTCCTTCCTTCCTTCATTCCTTCATTCCTTCATTCCTTCATTCCTTCATTCCTTCATTCCTTCATTCCTTCATTCATTCATTCATTCATTCATTCATTCATGTCATGGGTGTGCCTGCCAGGCTTCTTTGAGCTCTGGGGTGCGGAGTTCCGTCAACGCTGTCCCGTCCCGCAAAGGCACTTTGGCCCGCCCGATGTCCTCATGTTTTTTTACTTTATATTTGGTTGTGTTCCAAAAAAAAGTGTACTGTTGTCTTCTTAACGTAGAACATTTTTTTGTACTTCGAAACCTCGAATGTATACTTTTGCACTTTGGAATTATACTTTTGTTCTTCGGAAGTTCTTCGAAAGTATCCTTTTGTCCTTTGAAAGTATAATTGTGCACTTCGAAAGTATACTTTTGTACTTCGAAAGTATACTTTTGTACTTCGAACTATTTCGGAAGTATATTTTTTCTACTTTGAATGTATATCCTTGTACTTTAAAGGTCTGATTCATGTGCGAAAGTCGATGTTTGAACTGATTTTGTTTTACTTGTTTGGGGTCTGTGCTGGTATAATTTTTGTGCTTGTTAATAACAACGGTAATGGCCCTCAGCACGATAAGATACCACCTTACCAAGCCTTCACACTATATTTTGTGCTAACATTCGTAGCAAAGAACACTTGCCTAAATCCCTTCTGCCACTTATTCGAACAGAATATGGGAAACTACTCGCGGCTGTGAATGAGGCATCACGGCCGGATGCTTGGGATTACCTTCCTGTGGAACAGGGGGGCCGGGGGAGTCAAGACACCGAAGCATGCCAAGCAGCACGGAAAGCATGGCTTGAACTTTTCCTTTTCCCTAAGTGTGTTTTGCGACATGCAATCATGCAACGGGTTGAATCTGAAATGAGTCTGTCTCTCTAAGGAGGGTCTCAAGCTGAAAATTGGATTCGACAAATATCACGAGACATGAGCACTTACCTGTAAGACGGACCAACTTGAAACTACTTGCAAATCATCATCAATCCTTTCGAGTTTTTGAACACCCCCTTCTTCCACTTCTGCTGGCTCTGCATCAAAGGGACTACAAGATCCTTCTCGTAGAAAACATAAAAATCCATATGCTTCTGATTCTGACATTCGCCGCAGCCTCTGCACTGGGGAAGAGGTTTAATCACGTGATATAGTGATATACAGTGATACAATCTGATACACATAAAGGCGAGCAGAAAATGGGATTCACGGAATGTCCGCATCAGAACAAAGGATTCAATCATCTTTGGAAGGGGTCGCTGGCATCAAAAAAGCCACTTTGGAAAACCAGGTGGGTGAATTATAATAACAACCCCCAAGCAAGAAGCAACACAATCCGAGATGTGCAACATAATTATCATGTGTGATCTGACGGCTGGTGCTTAGGCTGGAGTCTAATTTGGGTCAGAGCGTATCAAGAGTGACAAATCAAGGAGCCATCATGCTGCATTGAGTGGCCTGATCGAAGATGAGATAGCACGAGCGAGGACATATTTGATTCACTGGACATTCCAAAGACCTGAGGTGCGAATACTGGGTGAGCCAAAATGGTTGCAAACGAGGCATGGCGAGGCATCTGTTTATTTTGTTTTCGGGTGGAGATTTAATTTGGGAATTTTTTCCGCCTCAGTTTTGGGAATTTTTTCTGCGTTTCTCCGGTAGTAGTAGTAGTAGTAGTAGGAGTAGAAGTAGGAGTAGGAGTAGGAGTAGGAGTGGGAGTAGGAGTAGGAGTAGTAGTAGTAGTAGTAGTAGTCGTCGTCGTCGTCGTCGTCGTCGTCGTCGTCGTCTTCGTCGTCGTTGTCGTCGTCGTCGGCTACTCGAAGTTGGAAAAAAAGAAAGCGCCGAAAAATACAAATTTTTGGGTCCCCCGAGGTACACCTCTCAAAACAGCAATAAAACTGTAGTAAGGCTGTAGGAAATGCTTTTGTTCTTTTTCTGCTGCTTTTTGCTTCAATTTTGGGTGCTCTGGTTGGCGTTTTTCGTAGGTATTTCTGTTGGTGGGGATGTTTGAACGCTTTTTGTGTGTTTTGGCCTATGGCGTTTGTTGTTGTTGTTGTTGTTGTTGTTGTTGGTGTTTTTTGCGAGGACTGTAGCAATGAGACGGGGCAACCTTAAATTACATGTCTCCTTGTTTTTTCAAGTCTTCGTTTCGTCGTTTTCTTCATTTCTTCATGCCTTTGTTTCTTCAGATCTCTTTGCTTCTTCATTTGTTTGTTTCCTCGTTTTCTTGTTGTTTTATCCTGTCTTCTTTTTTCATTTCTCCCTGTTTCTTCATTTCTTTGCTTCCTTTCCTTCTTTCTTCGTTCTTCATTTCTTCATTTCTCCTTGTTTCTTTAAGTCTTCGTTTCGCTGTTTGCTTCATTTCTTCGTTTCTCATTCTTTCTTCGTTTCTTCGTCTCCTCGTCTCTTCGTCTCTTCATCTCTTGGCTTCTTCGTCTCTTCGTTTCCCCATTTCCTCTATTTCTTCGGTTCCTCCTGTCCTCCTTTCTTGGCTACTTTCTTTATTCATTTCTTCGTTTTATTGTTTCTTGATTTCTCCTGTGTTTTACAGCTGAACACAAATATTTTTTTGATCCTCTTATTTTTTGATCCTCTTATATAATAATCTTTTCATACCCATCCCGTCCTTCTTTCCTTCCTGCCATTCTTGCTTCCTTCCTTCCTTCCTTCCTTCCTGCCCTCCTTCCTGTCTTCTTGCTTCCTTCTTTTTTCCTTCCTTCCTTCCTTCCTTCCTGCCTTCCTTGCTTCCTTCCTTCCTTCCTTCCTGCCTTCATTGCTTCCTTCCTTCCTTCCTGCCCTCCTTCCTGTCTTCTTGCTTCCTTTCTTTTTTCCTTCCTTCCTTCCTGCCTTCCTTGCTTCCTTCCTTCCTTCCTGCCTTCATTGCTTCCTTCCTGCCTTCCTTCCTGCCTTCCTTCCTTTCTGCCTTTCTGTCCTTCCTTTCTTGCTTCCTCTGCTTCAACCCCGGAAACAGAAACGCTGAAAAAATTCCCAAAACTGATGCGGAAAAAATCCAAAAAAAATGGTATCCCTTTGTTTTCGTTTGAGAATGTCTTGAGGCCATTCCGTTGCAGCTGTCACTTGTTGAGTCATCCAGCAACTAAACGGTCTCGATGCAAAGCGTGCAAAAGAGAGCATGGACATATTTGGCGGTCATCGTGTTGCCAAAGCAGAGATTAATCAAATATAAATGTGCATACACATTCAACCATCGTCAACTTGCGTCGCAGAAACACACTTTTTTTTGTCTCGGGATTGCGCGTTTCATGCCTTGCTGAATTTATTGAACGACGGACTTTGGGCCTTCTTTACAAAAAGCATGGCATTTCTTGCTAGACCTCCTGCTGTCGCGTGACAAACAAACCCTGTAAACAGATTCGTCACGTACATGATGACCAAAAGGAAGCACAGGTAGCCCAGTGTCAATCCCATCTCTCCTGTGGCAGATTGGCTTCATTGACATGACATGCGAATTACAAAGTATGAGTGCCCCCAATTCAACTCCTGTTAATGTTGTATCTGTTCCATTTACGCTCAAGCTGAACTAGATGCTTTCCTCGAGTACTACAAACACATCACATCTGTATACATCTGTGCCGTCTGACCTGCTTTCCCAGTGAAGATCTGCGAAAAGGAGATCAAGCTGGGAAAGACTGTGACGCCAAAGAGTTGGACACCTGTGTGACGATTTGCGTTTTAATTACATCGTTTTACATCGTAACATCGTACAATGCTGCAAGTTCTTCAGACTGTCTACGTTAACTTCAATCTATTTCGAGCATCACAACGCCATATCTGTGCAGATTCAACTGTCATCAAAACGTTGACATCCTTTGACATTACTTTGACCATCGAAACGGCCGGCCGTAGTCTCGGAGAAAGACAAACGTGACGCGATTGAAGAGGTATGCTCCCAAAGTGTATCGACCCAATCGCTCCAACATTCCGACCTGGCTGGAGTCTCTGAACTCTATCCCTTTGAATTGAAAATTCTTGACAAACGGAGCACATGCATGGGTCACGCCCATTTCTAGGAGCATGGGACATATTGCAACATATTGATAGTCGCAGGTTGTCATTTTGTTGGCTTCGAATTCCAATTGATCACCACAAATTGTCATTTTGTCAGGTTTGTCCTGTCGTGCCTTTGGTGCAAAGAGTATTGCTACTGCACCGACCCACAATGCTTGTTGCGCTGCAGTGAATGGGACACATAAAGCAGCGCCAAAGGAAGAATCAAAGCAGGTAGTTCGGGCTGCGTCGCTAAACCCTTGGATTCTCGTTGTCCAAAGGCTCACAATTGAAACACAATGCTGCTAAGTTGACGAACACCATCTGACTGAATCATTTCAACAACAGCAAACCAAGAAAGATGTCATTCTGATTCATGATTCTCATCGTTTCTGTTTCTTTATATAAACCTTCTTCACTGATGGTAAAATCTCATGTCTTTTGTTAAGCTGCCCGTTGCCAGGGGTGGCCGGACACTCACCACCATGTAGGCCAGTGCAAGCAAACGCACAAAACACCGACATGCAAGTGTTGCACCATTCCATTGCGCACTGAACACTCTCACTATGGCCTCAGCAGACTCACAGCTGCTCAAAGGACAAAACCATCCCTCTGAAAATGGTAGAACATGCAGACAATATCTAATCAATTCTAATCATATCCTTGCAGGCTCTGATGTGGAACATCTTCACTTTGAGGAAGCCGGCTTGAAAAACACTGAACACAGGATAGGTCAAGGAACCGGTGCCCAATATGCACCAATTAGCATCATGATGTATTCCATTGACATTGCACCAAGAGACAAACGTCTCTCTAATTGAGGCATTGGAAGAAGCACTGCTGTGGCAAGGCAAACCACTGCTTGAAACCCGGCAGGAATACCCAGTTTGTGATTCAATAGCATGATGATTCGCGCGAAGAGGATGAATACAATGAACCAAGGATTTTCTGTCGTCATGCCAAGGAAGTTCTTCAGAGTCAGGTAAAGTGATTCTCCCACATCGCTTTTCTGAACTCCTTCACCGCCCCCTGGAGCACTGCATCCGGTGAGCATTTCCAATGCGACGATGAACATTGACTGGTTCAGCTGTTGAACAAGTACCAGCATTGACAGCACGATTTCACGTTGGAAGCCACCAAAAAGAAACGCTCGGTGTTGCGACTCTAAGTACCCATAGCACACGAGAAAGAGTGTTACCTCATGGCTTCACGTGTGCACACATGACAATACCCTGAGCAATTTACAGTTGGAGCAAAATGGAAATGTTGGATCATTTTGGAGCGATTCAATGATACGAGTACAATCATATTCATTCATACTCCCATCATATTCCCACAACTGCATGCATTGTACAAGGAGAAGTCAAAAGATACATGCTACCAAGCTTAGCTGGCATATTCTGCGCAGACCATACACCAATTGGAATGAATTGGATCTGTTGGATCAAATCTAAATAGTTTGCCAACCATGCTCAGCGGCTGGCTTCACGTTCACCGCAAGCAAATAACCAAATTGCCAAGGGTCTTGCTCCGGGCGGAATGGAGAAGTGTACCCTGTACTTCCATGCCTTTGAGACCGAGCCCGAGACCGTTCGAACTTTATGCGTTTGATGTTCTTTGATGTTCTTTGATGTTCCTTGACATTATGTTAACAGTTTTGACAGAGTTTGAAAGTTTGACAATTTTTCGGCGTTTCATCTCTTAGCCTTCGCTTGCAAATAGCAGGACAGCAAGCAGCTCAAAAATGTCAAACTTAATGTATTATCCAAACACTGCAAACCAGTCTCCTGCAGACAACACACACATGCACATACAACCCCATACGCACAATACTTTACCCTAAATATAGATACAAACTTGCAAATGCACGTACACAAATGATCACAAATGTCTATCCTTTGATAGTGCCGGCAAGTAACGTTTTCTCATAGTTCTCAAGAAAAACATGCACCAAAGTGACGAACATAATCGCAAAACCGTACATTGTCTCCAAGAGAGCCATCTCCTTGCCAAAATGCAAACAATGCAATCATCACGGTTTTGTGGGCTAGTTTCTGTGTCAACAACTCAAGAGCTCGGACTTTGGCACAACTTTCAAGTTGAAGTGGCATGGTCTCATGGTCCATAGTCGTGCGTGCTGGTCCACTGTTGGTTCCATGATGTCCCATGTCAGTCCACGGGTCCTGAATCTTAGTTTCGTTCACCTCTCGAACCTTTCCCAAAGAATCGACCGCCTCAAGACAGTCAACAAACATAGCAGGCAACGTTCAGGTTGGAACTCGCACATTTCACTTTTCCCTGCATTGAATTGGTGTGAAATGTGAAAGCACAGCGAGACAGCATGGGAAGCTGGATAGAGAAAAACACAGCCAAAACCTTGAAACATGCTCTGCTATGACTAAAGGAATACTAAAGGCATCTAAGGCCGTGCCACTTTGTCTCTTAGCATGAAAATTCATGTCAATTCAGCGACAGGTCAATGCAGCTGGGGAGCGGTTTTCTTTGTAGGAACAGAAGCATCAATGGGCACAGGAAGACCAGATGTGGCATCCCAACTTGTGACCTGCGTGTAACAGTCTTATCAAAAAAACATACACAAAGAAAACACAAATAACTTTCAAATAACACAAAAATACCAAACATATCAAATTTGAAAACATGGCAAAAACACATCAAACTCTAAGTGGCAGGACTTGCCTGGGACTTGTGGATGTCCAGAGTTTCCAGCTTCATCCTCTTGGCTAAGCCAATTCGAGCAGGTTTGCCCGTAGAGCCTTTCGGGATGTCCTGCGAGGAAACGACCTTCATCAAAAATCATCTTTAAAAAACCAAGAACAAGTAAACAAGTAAACAATAGTAAACGCATGTCCCTGCACCTACCTGTCCTTTTGAGATCTTTTGACCATTTCACAGGTTTTATCTCCTTTGATGAAATAAAAACATCATGTTTTGGATTGTTGTCCTTCATGAAGAGAATGCATTGGGGGAGCCACTTTTCACTCATCTTTGAGGAGCCAAAGCGTCGCAGCTCGTCCAATCTGCTGCTGTCCATCTTCTCCTAACTTTCAGCAAACTGTCATGCATTGCAAGTCCAAGTTGTCGCCAATATACAGTTCAATGATGGAAATTCTCTACCGTATATATGGATAAACGTCGTAAACGTACTTGTTAAAGGCATGAGAAGTGCTCGTCGCAAAGTGCACCCCTCGCTGAAACTCATCTATCCATCGTTTCTGTAATATGTGTCTATGCTGAGGGTCTCCATCCCGAAGGACAGCTGCCAATCCCACAGTCTCTCCCAACTGCGCATGAGGACAGCTGAAGGCGATACAATCGAAGACAGGTGGCCATTGACGACAAACGTTCTCGACCTGCCAGGGACAGGACGACCAAAACAAATCAAATCAAAGAATCGATCAACGCGTGCAACCAAATCAATTGATTGAATGTCACAGACTGGCCCTGTCGCTCTCTTTCCAGTTATTCAATTTTGAATCTGTCGCGTTTCCCATCTTTTCCTCCCTTCTACTGCCTCAAAGGGTGAGATCTTCTCGCCACCACCTCAGCTTTTCATCCATCATGCTGCATGAAACGCTGTTTCGTTGTTTGCAACCGTTTAACCAAAAGGCTGCTTGCCAACATGTTTCTTGCATTTCTTTAGCCGTGTTGTCCAAACAAATGTTGAAACATGCTTGAGCTCACCACGATTGATAATCTCTTTGTAGCGTCCAGACAGGCATAAGTAGTTGTTTTCATCTATGTAACCTGACATCATGCATCATCATGCCATTCCTATCAATGCTGCCTTTTCCGAATTGCGGATAGTTTGTCGTCTCGTAGTCTCATTGCAAGTATGGCTGCGGTGTGTTAGAACTTGCTTCAAAAAACGTTCTTCCAGCTCTGAGAAGGCCACCCTTGTCGCCAGTCCTCAACCAACCATCTGTTGTGAAGGCCTCTATGTTGGGATCTTGGTCCATATGTGCACGCATTTCCTTGGTAGCAATTGAAGTTGCAGATTCATACACATTCATCAAATTCACTTCTCGGCACTCTGCACTCTCACATTTCATTGCCAAGTCGCGTAACCCTTGGTGACGCATGCGCCTTTCACGCAAATCTCTGCCTCCTCCCCTCAGTTTGGACAAAGCTTCAAGCTTCATTGATTTGAGTTTAGATACAGCAAGACAATGCGATTTCATGAGATTTCATAAGATTTCATGATTTTTCATATGTTTTTTTGCTGGCTCGGAGCCTTGTTTGGGTTCTGAATTGTTCTCTTCATGTCGTAGAACCATTTGAGGCCCCGCAGCTTGCCCCACACTGCGCAGTACTCTCAAATTTGGTGGCAAGGGATTTGAAGCAATGGGCATACCTCGGTCCCAACTCGAAAATTCGTCAAATACCGTCTCCAAAATGTTCAAAAGCTGATATTTCATATTTCTAAATATTTTTCAACTTGGCTTTCCTTCAGGCATGTCTTCCTGCAATCTGAGCGGCTTTCTGACATGGCGTATGTTGGCATAACGACACACTGGAAGAGCTGCTCCATCTTGTCAGCCAACACTGGAACCAAAGCCGCAGAGCAGTTGCGGATAAGCCCAATACCAGCACCATTCGCACTGAATTCATTGGAGGAAAGACACGCCTGCATGTGAAGGGCCATGTCATCAATGCAAGGTTGAAAGAAGTTGAAAACACAGCACACATCACCAAGGGCTGAGCCACATGTCATTAGCCCTCCGAGCAAGTTGTTCTACATGCATACCGTAAGAGTAGACGAGAGGACACGGGCCTCCACAATACCCTGATGCATTGTAGGCACAGCAGAATACCAACTGGCAAGACCAGAACTCAACCATTCAGAGGGTTTGTCTGGTCCTTTATATCCTGGAGTGCAAATTACGGAGGAGCCAGATATTGCACTTGCCAACACATTCACAGAGAGGCCGTGAATGTGATACAAAGGCATCAGGTTCAAACACCTGAAACGAGTGAAATCGCAGCGTTCATCCTTTTTTTGTGGAAATGTGCATGAAAAATCATGAAAGCTCTCGCTGCATGACACGACATTTAAGTTCAAAATATCCGAGCAAGCACAGTCTTCATATGCTGGCTGAGGTACACATCACTTTTCTCGCGACACAAAGTTGAAGCGATGCAAAGTGCACCCACTGTGAGGTTCTCATGAGTTAGGGGCACCTGGTCTGAAAGGTTGCTCTATATGTCAGGTCATGGTCAAACGAAGCATCAAGATTGCTCAAATCGCTGAAAATAATATCACAAGACCAGCAAGTCATATATTGACCCTGGAAGTCCAAGACCATTAAAATAATAGTCCTCAGTTTTGGATGGTGAACACCTATTTTGTTGATGGTCTTTGCACTTCTAGGGATTGAAATATTCAAGTATGCTAAAGCTGTCCCGGTCACGATCTTTGGTTTCTTCGTAGTGCCAGAGGTGTGCAACACCAGTGCAATGTCATTTCTGGCACTCTGCTGCTCAACATCTGAAATGCGTTGCTCCAAATTCACTGGGCTTTGTTGATGAAGCCGAAGACTGAACAGTCCAGCGGTCTTGGAATGCAGCTGCATCTCCAACACTTGGACCTTCTGTTCTGTTGCGACCTTGATATGTTTAGAGAGTGCGACCAATACAGGGACACAGTCTGGTAGCTTTGGGAGGTCCAGAGTCCAAAATATTCCAAAATGAGATTCGCATTTGTGATTTTGCCACTCCCACCTGCAAAGTCGCCGTGTTGTCTTCTCCATCCATCACCACCACTGTGTGACATGGCAAATCTTGGAATTCGAATTCGATCTCGGGCACTGTGAATGCAGGGTTCAACGGTGCGAAGACGCAACGAAGAGGGAAGACCAAGAAGCAAACAGCGGCCTTCGGAACTGTCTGGAATATTGTGGAACAGTGGTGATGGAACGCTGGAGCCGTGAACCCTGAAATCCTTTGACCGGGTCACAGAGTGTTTATCATCGTTTGACAATGTTTATCATCAGTTAGAAGATTCGACTCTCGCAGCATTCTTCAAAGAAAAAGTTTTGATTTGATGCGACAAAAAGCGAGCCTCAGGACCATTGGGAAACATTGTGCAAACTCGATCTTGCAAGCCGATGCCAAAGCGGCTAAGCCAAACCTCTTTGTCCTGCTAAAAAAGAAAAACAGTTCCATGTACGAATGCTTGGATTATCTTCAGTCTTCAGGAAATTCAGCACAGGGGTCCTTAGCAAAAGCATGGAGCTCGCGGAACGTGAGCGGTTGGCGGCTGCCAATCTCTCGGATGAATGGGTCTGATGTCTGCGGTATCACATCCAGCCAAGTGCTGAACGATCTCTGCACTTCCTCAGACGTTTGAACACTTACAACTGAACCAATCTGAACGATTTGTATAAAGGATTATAAAGGTAGGGGTAGCTGTGAAAGGATTTGCGTCATCCTCGACGTCGCAGCATCCTACAAACATTTCTTGGAATGGTCCTTTGGCCTGAGAGGTGTTTGTACTCCTCTGGTGATACATTCTGTTGCCTGCAAATACTCAAAAAAGATAAAATGATATCGCCTTCATGCGTTTTATCAATTGTTATCGTATGATGCAGCAGCGGTGCAGGATTTCTTCGGCCGTGTCACTGACTTCAAGACATGCAAAATCAATCAAAATCATGCAAACCTGCAACTGAATGCATGCTGCGTGTCGTCTTGACAAAACCGCTGTGATGGAGGCAGTCCGTTCACTTCTCCTAAGGATCGGAACGTGAAAAGGCAATTGCGAATCGCGGAGAGAAGTGGATGAATCACCTCGGAAGCCGCCAAGCTGAATGCTCAACATGCTCAACAGATCTTCATGCTTCAAACAGCGAGTTCTCATCTAATTATAAAATATTATAAACTTTGTTCCCCGCAAGGCCTGCTCTCCGAAGGCAACCAACAAAAGTACGAGCAAAAGGCAAAGAATACTTGCACTTTCTGTCCTCAGTTTTAGATAACTCTTCACGAGAAGGAATATGTTGAATATGTTGCATGCCCTTGATTTATCCCTGCCACGAACAAATACATGCATATATTGGATGTATATTGAATGTACCAGTACCTCCAGAAAATCTTTCCAAAATGACATCCTGGATGAATTGTCATTCCATTGCTCCAGCTGAATCTATCTGATTCCTCCCTTTCATGATTTCTCTAAAGAACTTTCCACATCTCAGGGTCTTCTACTTGTTCCTTTCGGAATGTCAAGTTTTCATGAAACTTCCCTACTTTTTTTGGATCATTTCTGGCTGCGCTGTTGATCCCAACTTTTGCAGCCCAGGATCGGTACCGGTGTACTCTCCTCTTCAGCTCTGGCAACAGTCAAGGAGAGTGTTGCAGCTTTCTGCAAAGCAGCTGTTGAAGTCACTTCTTTGGGAATTTCCTGAAATTCACAGCGAGATCCAATGGTGGAATAGGTGTTATGCTGGAATGTCATGATACCAACAAATGACAGTATCAAGCCTAAAATTCATAGACCCTCAATAACATTCAAAGATCATCTTCTAAAAATGCCCGCAATTTGAGCACAAAAACTTGTTACCGCCTGCTCTTGCAACGCCTCAAGTCTCGTTCAGTCTCACCAAACTCGGATAAGAAATGATAAGAAGATATTCGTTCAAGGCGTTTAAGATAAAACCAAGATAAAGCAAGCCTTTTCGGAATCCAGTCCCAAGCCGCTTTGCATCAAGATTCGTTTGTGTAATGTCCAATAGCTAGAGGCAGTAGCCACATGCCCAGCTTTGCCGGTACCATCATGGCTAAAACTGAAGTGGTAAGGTGACTAAGGTGATGAAAAAGCAGATTTGCTGAAGCCACAAGAACCGGTTGAATACAGCTATCAAGGATCAATTGAATCCAAAGCTCACCAATTGCTCCCTCGAACGAGCAACATGTCTACAAGGAGACTGATATGTCTTTGCTAGTCAGTCGTCTACAAGTGCTGCAAACTGCGATCCAATCTCTTGCAATGAGTGCAAGTACTCAGTACTCACTCTTTTTCCGGGTGCTAGGAAATCTGGAAGTGACACTAGATTCATGTCCTGGCACAGGCCATTTGAATCATTCCAAAATGCCATGCATGCATGCATGCATTGATGCTAGGCGTATGGTTGAAAAACTCGTTACGCCATTGACGTCGTTCCATCAAACGTTTGGAATCATGTTGTCACAACTATGCACACCTCCAAACCCGCAAGCCAAAAACCCAGAAGGATCTCTGGTGCCTCACAGTGCACGACTTAGCTTTAAAAAGGAACATGATCAAGATCAGAATCAACAGAATACATGATACATCGATCATTATACTATGAGCAGGACAAGAAATATGCAAAACACAATTTTAATAGATCGAAGCAAACATAACGAAAGCGAAACAGACCAAGTAAATTGGTGCCCCTTGACCATCTTGGATTATCCTCTGATATCTTTAAGAATCTTGCATGAATCTGTCAGTCTGAAGTTCCTGTCGTGCAAAGTCACTCACCAAATTCAAGTTTTGGACGTCGATCCGCAATTTCAGATCGTCGATGTTCTCCGTCACCTGAGACTTGAGACTTCAAAAATCTCAAAACTAGCTTGAAAGCTGTTAAAGATATGTTAAAGATGCTTTAAAGATCTTAAAGATCTTTAAAGAGTCCTTGGAAATTGCAGATAGCTTGGCTTTTGCGCGCTTATTGAATCAATCTTTGAAACCAAAAAGCTTGAAAACAGATTCCAAAAAATAGAATACACGCTGTGCAAAAAAGACGGGTACCCTGAAAGGCCTCCATAGAAATAACCAATGATAGTGTTTAATTTACACTGTATACTTGATAGAGACCAATGGATTGTTCATCAATTGTTCGGCCCACGGTTCGATGCAATCCACATCCACTGGTGACACTTCTTGCGGCATTCCAAAAACCGCAGTCTGCTGACGGGCGTTGCTTATGGGAACCTTCTTTTGTTGTAAATCGCATGGTCCCATGGGGTAAGTTCTATATACGTCAATGATATCAGAATCAGCAGTTACCAAGTATTTGTAGATACGGCGGCTGGCAGCTGATTTCGCATCTGACTCAACACAAGGATTAAGTTGAGGGCAAACAAACACGCAAAAAATCTTGGACATCAATTGCGGTTGAATCCTGCACAATGACTCCATGTTCATACATTTTCAAAAACATGCTACGTCAAAGATGATCAAAGTACCTTCAACCGGTCAATGGTTCAAATTTCAGTTCCCTGTGCTGTCTCTTCAGTCGCCTTGGATGTACTTCATTCTAGACTGATCACATAGCTATCAATAGTCACCTGGTGTACCAGGCTCTATTAGCTCTATCAAACTGAATTTGATCCTGAGATGGCGGCAAAGTCCACACAGGCAGAACCTTCGGTCCGCAACTTGTAAATCCAAATGCAATGCGGCATAAAGTCTAAAGTCTATTTCTGCGATTGGAAGTCGTCAAGTTCTTTGGCAAGCTGCAGAAAACCTCAACTTCTCAACGGCGATTTGCAAGCTCAGAGAGGCCTAAAGCCCATGCAGTTGGTTGAGGAAACGGTGGAGCAAATGCCTGGATGCGCTGCTGAACCCATGTCATCAAATATACACCTGGCCTGTTGTGGAATGTTCAATTCCAACGTAAGGATGGGTATTAAGGATGGGTATCTTAACGGTATCAAATTCTACTCAGTATTCCGTATGGATCTTGACTGGGAAAGGCCTGTCTACAACCATGCAGGCAGGTGAAACGAAATGAAAAAAAATGGCCACATCTTGCTTTGCAGATTCTGCACTTTCATTGGAATGCCTGGAAAAAACATGCTGTGCATTGCATCATTCCTGCGTGCGGCTTGTGCATCTCAGGATCAGACCGTGCCAAAGTACATCACGGTATCCATACCTCGGAGCGAAAAAAGATCGACGCACAGTGGCGCAAGATGCTGCAGGATGCAACAATGGAAGACGACACACAAGAGTCCTAAAGCACCAAAGTCCTTTTCAGCAATTTTTGTTTTCAGTACTTCCGTGAGCAATAGAGAAAGGTGGGACCACTGGTAAACCCAACCCCAATATATACAAACACAAGCTCTGCCACCCATACCGGCTTTTGACCACGCAGTTGTTTGCTGTGCCAACGTTGCAACGTTGTGAGAAGCTGCGCATCAGGCTTGTTGATATCAAATCAATTGGTAGCCCGTCACAGCTATGAAACAGTATATAATGCCAGAGGTCTGTGCCCGTCTGTGCCTGTCAAAAAGATGCTTGTCCAATATTTTCCAATGACCCTCCCTAAACCTCAGCTTGAGACCGACTTCACGCGCGGTCGCAGTGCAGCTTGCTAAGTTGTTGTGGTTGCAGCCGCCTCCGTGCACTTGGCAAGAAGCTTAAGCAACAAAGATAAACTACATCGTACATATTCGTACAATATGTACAATGTAAAGCATTTTTTTGAATTTGAAAAATCTGGACACCCAGAAATCATGAAAAATCTGGAACCTGGACCGCTGCAGCACCTGCAGTGGGGAGCACGTTTCATGGCATCCATCTGTGCCGTCTCTTTCAGTTTACAAACAACTGTAACAACTAAAGAAATATCTAAAAAAGCATTATCTTAATATACCACGTATCATTTAATGCTCAGATATGTTATACAACACACTTGACCGTTTCTGAAGTGTTTCTCTGCTCAAAACGACATCAAAGCATCTTTGCAGCCAGAACTCTCGAGAGCGATCCGCAAACAACCTCTGCAAACTCTACGCAAGCGAAGCACCATCAACAACCAATCCACTGGACTGAAATGTTCACAAAAAGGTAGGATGGCAATGCACAGCATCAATTTTTCTTACTTCTCTAACAATACGATATCATGTGAATCACTATTGATTACAATATTGTATTTCTTTCAGTCGGAAATCCCTTGGGACTTCTGCTGAGACTTCACTTTGTGCTACAGGGAGGCGCCACGAAAATTTGCGCTTGTACAGATCAGGCCATTTGCCGAAAAATCTTCAAGTTCTAAATGCTGCAGCTTTGTATCTTTCCCATAAATATTGCGACTTGCATCAGTACCGACGGAATCTAGCGTGCTATCAATGTGATGGCTTCATCTTTGCTACGCAATTGCTTGGGTCAAGTGGGTCATGTTACAGTACCGTTCCTTGGACTGTGCCACATGATATGGTTTGATTGCTGCCCTTACCACAATTATCCACAATTCATGCAGATGGAAACACGTACTAAAAATGCTATCCAAATTTGCCAGTGTCTCATAAAGTAAGATGCAATTCACAAATGCAAAGGTCATTTCCGAATGGTAGGCACTCAAGCACTAGACTCTAGACAAAGTCAAAGCATGTTCAGAGTGCCCGCGACATGGACAAGCCTTTTCGGCTGCTATTGAATGACAGGGATAATTTTCAAAAAGGGACTCCGACCTTCAAAAAGAAGAATAATAATTGTTGTCGGTCCCAGAATATAAACATGGTACGCAAACCATGGCTTAAACCAGAATTGACCTGAATTCGCATAAACGTATAATTCCCATTGCGTGACGCAAACTCGCAGGGTTAATTAACAATTAGCAATTCTGGTACCACATGCATAGTGTTATACTCCCGGAATGCCACCAACCGAGTGTCCTGTAATTTGTTTCAGAGCAAAAACCCAACATCAGTTCGCTCCATCCAGTGTTTATCAGCAAGCTGCGCGGCAATTGCTACAAAAGTTACAAAACCCCTTGTGACGCAGTGGCGGCTCAAGCCTCAAAATTATGTTCACTAATTGTAAGTTAATTATTTTGATTAGCATCCCCAAAGTCAAAATGACGGCCTTCAGGAAAAAAACATAAGAACATGCGTTTTGAAAATTCTTGAAAATTCTGGAGATAAGAGAATAACTAATATATCATATATCTTTCTCTTTAAAGCATGGAAACACGTGTGGAACCTTCCGCAACACAAAGTATCCCCCAAGCTGGGGGTCCAACCTCGCATGTCCATTCCTCGCCCAACGGAATAGCACGACTGCTGAGAAGCCGTGATAATCCGACACCACATGGCAACCAAACTTTGGTTTGCTTCCAATGCAACCAAAGTGACCAGACATGGAGATTTGAATCATCTCCAGACCTCACACATGATCAGTTCGGCCTGTCTCTGTTTTCGTTTGAATAATCGATTGGACTTCAGCTCTGACAAGCAATCTTCAGAGTCGAGCAAAAACGTTCAGCTTCTACTGGGACTTCACATGTCTCACAAGCCTGCAAAAAGGCGTGAATCACGCTGAATCACACTCCAAGCGGCACATGTCCTCGAGACCAGATTTGCATTTCTTCACAACGACTCAACCTTGAAATGCACTGGTGTGCCTCATCCACCTCTACAGGGACAGTAAGAGGGAAGTCTTCGATAATCTCTCCAAGCCTTGCAAGAAATCAGGTCACTGTGTGGGGGTCATTTTAAAAGAAATAAGCAAATACATCAGACGAATCAGTTAACGTACGTATGTCAATCATACTTTTAAAAAAGGGGAAATAAAAGCAGTAGTGACCATCACTGCAAGACGAAAACGGCACCATTACATTATAGCAATCAGAAGCTTGATTGGGAGCCATTGCGTTCAGAAATGACAGGATCCATCAATCAAAAACAGCCAGTTCCTGTGGTTCACACAAAAGATTCTTTGCTTCGTTTTGCTCGGTGTGGAGCAACACCTGACCGATCACGTGGAGAAAGCTATGCAGAAAACATGCTCCTGACTGGTAACTCCTCTCCAACTTGTCCAACTAACAGTTTGGGACCACAAATGCGTTGCAGCATGTTTGAAGTCGTTCAATTCTCCAGCCTTTGCGTGTCAAGCATGTTTTGAGCCAGTGCCATACCCACTCAAAAATACTAAAGGATAAAGGCATCTAAAAGCACTAAAGTCCAGTCAAGTAGGCGCGATTCCACATCCAATAAACCTTTTGCTCCCTTGAAAAATCGTGTAGCCTGCTTGGGGGCTGCCACTCTTTAACGGAAATTCTGTCACAAAGCCTTCTCCCAAATTCTCCTGACGCACCCGTTGGTCTCAGAAAAGCGGCCTGCTCCAATATCCCGAGAAGTGGCACTTCACACATGTCCTGGAGTGCCAATAAAACAATATAACATACAGTACCATACCAGGCACACTTGCTTGATATCTAGAGCCTGTGGAGCATTGGCATCAAAAAGCTTGATCAGTTTCTGATCTCCCGTATTTCCGGAATAAGCAGATCAAATTACGGACATTAAACTCAGGGAGTGTGGCAAATCCTCGAGCTTCAGCACCATGTCAAATCCAGGCCGTTCTCTGTTGAGCCATGCCTCAAACAAATGATCAAACTGCAGATCAAAAAGATATCAAAAAATAAAAAGATATATTTATCAGAAATTCAACGACTGTACCTGGCATGTTTGAGATGCTTGCAGCTTGCCGCATCATTTCAGCACCACACCAAGCTGTGTAGCAGTCGCAACGCAGCAGGAGAAGGCCTCCGGGCGTCCCAGCATCACAAGAATCTCATCTTCAGAATCTGCTTATAATAAGATTGTAGGAGCACTTTGGCAAATTCCATTCATGACCCCACGGATGATTCTCTCCAGGTTCACATCCATTCGCACCCTTTCAGTTTCAGCACCTGTCGAGAACCTGCTGCCCAAGAGATGTTTCCGCTTCTGCCTGTGCAAACAATGCTAAGTTCAGTTTCTGCCTATCATATCTGCAAATGACAATCAACTTCATCTTCGCCTTGTATAAAGATATACTGTGCTCAATGACCCCTTTCACTTTCTGCAAGTTAAAACATTCCAGTCTTCTCCGGACTGCAATTTTTCACCCGCCATCGGGTTGCTTTTTGTGCGCTCGCAGTGCTCTCAGCGCTGGCAACGCATTTGCTGTGAAGTCAGCTAGCGGGGTTGGCAACGCCTTCCCAGCCCGCAGGCATTAGCCACTTAGACAGACAAATGCATGCGAAAAAACACACACACTACCTGACTACCTGTAGGTGCTTCAGGTTCTTTTTTTGTTTCGACTGTCAGTTCATCCAACAAAACACTTCATCAATCAACCTCACAAGCTTCCAAAATAATTTGAGTCTGCACCTCCAAATCAAAGAAGCCGATTTCATCATGTTTCTCCTTGATTTGAACTGACGAGAAGATCTTTGCATTGTCATTTTTGTGATTTTTGTCAGTACGTCTTGTGATTTTGATTCATTTCTTGGGGCCGTGCGGGCTCCATGTTCTTGGCATCATCCGCATGACAACCCGCCAATTCTGCAGTGTAGCCTGCAGCTCAAGAGGCGACCGTTGAGAGAACTGTCAGGAAATCAAGGCAGTGAATCTATGCTTTGCCAATTACCAAACATGTACGATGGATGTATTGTCTTAGTGTAGCTTGAATCAAAGAATAGTATCATCACAGCCAGTAGCAAGTGTTTGAATATAGTAAAATTCATAATATGTATATACAGATCATAATATCGATAAATATTATCATGTAGTATATAATTATGCATTATGCTATATAATATCACATACTGTACCTATGTTGTCAAGTATCGTGGTAGATCTGACAAGCCTCAAATCGGTCAAAAAACTGGTGGCCAGGCCTATCGACACCCAGTGGCTCCCACCCGAGGGTTCCGATGTGACCTTGGATCAAAGAACATTCAAATGTCATGAAGAGATATATCTGATAATATCTGATATGTGTTTGGACCATCAAACTCTGGGGCTGGAAGATTGGCAAAATTGGTAAAAAAACCAGATGCAATGAAACAGTAACATCCTCTGTTGGTCACAAAAATAGGTGCAGCTCTTTGTAGCTGCAAAAGCAAGCTGTCGAGATGTAAGGCTGGTGCATCCAGCAATTGAGGCGAACAGATTTCCAGGCCAGTTTCTTCCCTGAAAGCATAAAGTCAATGATTTCACACCGATATGTGTCACATGTCATATCCTTTCACATCATTGCACATGTTTCAGATCTTTTCATGCTGTACCTGCAGTCGTCCAATGTTGAATCCCCAATCCTGCCTGATTTCTCGTGCAAGTGCGGCTTCACAGCTCTCGCCAAAATTCACAGCACCACCAGGCCTGCGCGGTAAAGCGTGATCTCCAACACTGAAGTTGTACCAAGAGTGTCCATGAGGTCATCAGCATCAGCCAATGATGCCAATGTTCAAGACGCTTAAATGGCTTAAATCAGTGACATGTGACATTTTTTGTGATTTTGTCTTTTTCGGAAAATCAATTGAAGTTTCTCAACATGACAAGATGTTTGAAAAAACAAAAGATGTTGCTGAAACGGGGGCCTGGCCCAAGTGCCTGGAGCCGTGCGCGCCGAGCTGCTGCGCTTGAGCAGCAGCACCTTGTTCGAATCATCGGAAAAAAGCGGAGAAAGCATCATTTCACAAGAAGATGATCTTTGGAGAAAGAAAAAAGATGCAAAGATGCAAAGATGCAAACCATGCGTTGTGAGTCCCTGAAAGATGAACCTTGAGACACAAAAGCAAGTCTCGAAGACAAAGGAAAGTCCCAAAATACTGCGCTCAACAACAGCGTACACGTGCCGCACCACTGGAAGTTGAATCTAGTTACTAGTCAGAGATCAATTTGGCTTCAACAGCTTTGGAACCGGTGCTTCGTGCATTCAACTTGCATCCTGAAATCCAAATTTCGTACAGCTGCTCGCCCATGCTCATCGAAAATGAATGCGCCGACGCCAACACCTGAACCAGGCATCGTTCAGTGAACTTGGACATTCAGCTTGAGGACCTTTGCCAATTTGCAGTGCTATATTACACTTATAGTCTTATGATTACTGTTTTCTAAATCGGTGCGCCAGGACGCATTGAACTTCCAAGGTGTGGCGGACAACACGTGTGGAACTGTCTCTGTTGACTTTGTCAAGTTGGTTCATGATGGGTTAGGATCACTGTCTACATGCACCTGGATGCCTAAAACTATCTAAAACTAAACCCCACCCCAATTCCCTACTTGACGTCTTTCTTTCAATACTAAAGGGAACGGATTGAAGCTGACTGCTTTGCTTTTTTCGAGCATTAATTACTCTGCTCCAAAGAAATGCTTGCCATGTTTTCTAAAGCACTTTTTCTTCATAACAGAGAAACAACCTTTCTGTCCAAGCGTCTATCAGTCTCGTTCCCTGAACCTTCCTAGATTTACATGAAGTGCTGAATGTTTATATTGTTTATATTGAGACTTGGCTGCGGAGCAGGATCATGCGAGCGACCTAGGGACCTACCTGAAGTGCACACGGACACGTGTCGCTGCATGTCATTGCACCTGTAAAATCTTTGCCAGGCTTAAGGGCATCCATGAGGCGTGCTGAGCAAGCACCGAATCCCAGCAACACTAGCACCAGGGGCACAAGGGGCACCAGCCGATGGTGGGAGATCGGGTGCAGATGATTCGTCGCTCTTGTGGCGGACATGAATCCGAACCAAGTGGCTGCGATCTGAGAGATCTACGATATGATTTTGTCGACCTTGTCATCTAAGGAACCAAGATTCTAGTCACACTGACGCTGTCAGCATTCAAGTCGGTTGCATTGTGCATTTTTTTCTGCTCAGCCGTTTTAGCCGAATCAGAACTCCTCAAGTGTCGTATCTGCGGGGCCGTCAGGCAAGTGCCACACCAAATTCCATTTGCATCTTTTGTCTCTGATGAGCATTCTCACAAACAAAGTTCTGTAGGTTCTGCACAGCTGGTCCTACGAAGACTGTTGTTATACATTTACTTGAAATAATTCCGTATGGCTTTACTCACTATCATGTTTTTGCAAATGTGTTGATACATTATAGTAACTATACCTTAAGGGTTCTTTTGACGGAAAAATGCCGTGCCTGACTCGTCCCAGCAGCTTTCATACATCCTTGCCATGGACAAAGAGTGGAGATTTTGCAACAGCAAATAAAGCCTTGACGACCTTGACGTTTAAAGAGATGAAGATGACTGCTGTAAAGAGAAACATAAAGCCATTGTCGAATGAAATGGGTATGGCATCCCAACCATTCAGACGCAAAAGGCAAAGTGGAGGAAACAGTGCAAGGCAGCAACTGTGCAATCACTGAAGGCTCCGATGCAAGGGTGCAATATGGTGCAATGCGACGCGGGAACCACGACAATTGTCGGCAACATTTCTCTGTCAATGTGAAGATCTCGAACATGTGATGAGTTTGACACAATTTCAAAAACGTCTGAAAACGTCGTTTGCAGCGAAGAGTCTTCAGCTCTGGCCTGAGATGCAATGTGAAATACTTTGAATTCTGGTGATTCCTAGTATCCGATCTTCATCATGAAATTTCGAGTTGTTTGTTTTTCACTTTTGTACTTCTCCAACAGTTTTCACAGAAATTTCACTGACAAGTTGCAACGATGGCGGAAGTGGCTCGTTGAAGTGAGTCAGCACCTCGAGGTCAAGACTCGGCACAGCAAAGCAAGACAGCTAAGACAACACAGTCAGATGCAGAGTTCCAAACGGGACTCTTAGGATGCAACAAAGTTGCAAAAAAATCAACACCAAAAACTTGAGACACACCAGACACGGCAATGCGCACGTGCCTCTACAAAGGGTCCTAATTTAATCTTGATAACAACGCCATATTATGCTATCCATGCCGTGTTCTGTCTGTTTGTGCTTGACTGATCTTCTAGTGCCGTGGATACGCAATAGCCTTCGTTCAGATGTCATGCACAACTACAGTAGCAACGTCTTGGGGTCTAAAAAACTTCACTCCATTGCAGCATCAAAAGCATATCAAAAGCATATCAAAAGCCTTTTTTTCAGTTGTCATTTTTACATTTTTTTGCATTTTGTTTCTTTGTTGTTTCCATTCTTTTGATAGCATCGGCCCATCGCCCTTGGTCATGTTAATACCAGAGCACCTCTTCTACGCTTTTCATCTCCACATTCTGGCGCCGCTTGGTGGTGGGAACCAACCGCCAATTGGGGGAAGCCTGGCAGCATCTCTGAAACAGGCACTAAGGCACTAAGGCAACCCAACTCACATCGCACCTCACAAAAAGTGATAAAAAGTTCCTTGCAACAAACCTGTTGAATTGAATCGTTTGCATGTCTGCTTTTCTGGGCATAGTCTTCCATGAAAGTTCTTCGTCAAAAGAGAATCTGAAGCCAAGCGCACACTTGGCTTCGGTGGACTGTGGACACGATTGACGCAGGTCTTGCCACGTCTTGCCTGCCGCTTCAGCCAGTTGAAGTCCTGCACCTCGCACCAAGCAGTAGCCTCAAGTGTGACACTGCTGCTGTTAGACTCGGATCAATTGACTTCGGTGAAAAGCATAAATTGAAAAAGAACAGCAGCTGCATGGTGCACAGAAATATTCAACTGTATGCAATTCATTTCGGAATCAGAAGCTGTTTGCCCTTTCAGTTCAAACTCATGAGGCACAGCTCCTTGCATCTGACTTGATTATACTTTTTGTAGTCATTCACGTGCTGGTAACACAGCGCAACTCCCATCACCACAATCTTTGCTTTGCACTTTGATCAAGTTTTCATGGCGAGTTTTTGACAACCTTCATATTGAAAGTGTTGAGGAAATAAATAGCAACCGTCCGTGAGACTTTCTGGGTGTCTTGGCACCTCTGCCATGTTGCCCAAGGAGGCCTGCTGCAAAAGCGCCGGCCCTGCACAAGTCAACAAACTTGCTGAAATGGTGACAGGAATGCAAGACTCGAGAAGTCATTGAGTATCATTGAGTCGTGGTACAGTGATGTACAGATGGTGCTTGAGCTGAATTCAAAAGCACCTTCCGGCCAGTGTAAGTCATTCGGAGCAAATGCCACTCGCTGGCAGTGCTCAATGATTGGCCCAGACCTTTGGTGGTGCGATTTGCAACCCACTGGCAGTCTGCGGATTTGGAGTGATATGAATCATCTGGACATGTTTCTGGAGAAAAAATATGCATGCACATATCTGCACTTTGATTTGATGTAAGAGAACAGTAGAGAACATCACTACGATGCCAGTCATTAAGATTGTATTCTTGATGCAAATCAAAATCATATATATCAACCTGTTGTTGAATTATTCAGTGCCAGGTCACAAGCTATGCAAATGCAACGCCACCGTGTCGGAGCTGTGGAGCCGCAATTGTTTGGCTGCAAGGGTGAAGACACAGCTGCGACAATGGTGCAGCATGGCGGAAGACGACACCTCAGCTTCGTGGCGCTTCGTGGCGCTGAGAACAACAGTCTCTCACAGATCTGGAAAAATCTGAAGGACAACTCCACTAAGGGGACTCTCCACTACTTTCATCGGTGTCTGATGTGCACAGAATTTGAGAGCCGTGAGACTTTTACACACTTTTACTCCCTGCATCCAATAGCTTGGCAGTCTCCTGTTATTTTAGTCTTTGCTTTTCAATCTCCAGTCGTGAATCCCACGAAATCTGCTGTGTCAGTCCCAGCGTCCGCTGCAACTACAACTTCACATTGCTTTAGCTGGTGAACGTGCAAGGCTCCTATCCTGGGTGAAACATGCAGAAACATACAGGGCCTCTCTCCCTCGGTGGAACACACCAAAGCAAATCACAAAACAAAAGCAAAGTTGTTGAGGACACTGAAGCTTTCAAGAGATTTCAGTCAAACAAAAATGATAGAAAATCAATGCTCATGAATCAGGCAGTGCCATACAGTTACTGGTACCATGCCTCCAAATCCATAGAATTAGGATGCTGTGCCAGGCACCGATCCAACAGAATGACGCGGCAGCCTTCTAGATTGCTGAGCCAAACGTCACGACCCTGGGACCAAACAACACAAGAATGCACAAGATATGTTGTCTGTCAACTTCACACAGCTTCAAATAAAACTCTTTGGGCAAAGACTCGAGTCAACACAGGAAACGCTTTCAGTGGTCTACGTTCACTTTGACTCTGATCACTCTGCAGCCAAATGCTTTGCACTAAATTCCGCCTGCAAGTCACCAGGTTTTCGTATCACCAGTTGATTCTCCAACCCGTCCAGCCGCTCGCCATGAAAAGTGCTGGATGGGTCGGCATCTGCCAGGGCATGACAAAAAAAAAAACATGAGACATCATTTTGCCACATTTGTGGCCTTGACCTCGCTTGACATAAGTTTGTCTCCAGAAGCGCTATCATTACTTCAAAACACGACTGTGCCTGCAGCAGTTGGCACATAGCCTTTGTCTTTGTCTTCACCTCTCAGGTGCAAGGGCTTTGAAAGCGCCATATAGCGCCATGAAGAACAAGAAATCAAATGTATATGATGGCAAAAAATACAAAGCGATCAAGAGGGATGTGAAAAAAAACAAAAAACAATGGAAAAAGTAAAAAAAACATGCTTCATGCTTAAAACTTACAACGTCTAAAAACCAAACCTGTGCCTCTCTTTCGAAGCTCTAATTTGCGCTAGGACGCACGAAATGTTAAACGGGCCTGCTGTTGCTGCTGGCGGTGGGTTTCGCCGCTTGAAGCTGAACCTGGATTGGTTAGAGAACCTTTGAACATTCTAATGTTTGAGTCTTTCTCTTCTTTTCTCAGCTCAACAGGTTGGTTTGTCTCAAACTTCCGGCAGTTCGTCTCTCACTTCTTGCAGACTTCTTGCATTTTTGTTGCAACCATTCATGCCGGTCAAACTGAGCTGAGTTGCTTCTTCCGGGGGGCCAGAAGCTCTCGCCGAGCCGCCAACTCTGCAGTCAAAGCCTATGAACAGTTGGAATCAGCGGAACGGCGTTGAGGAAACTCGACAAAAAAAGGGATTGTCAGAGCTCAAGGAGAAAATAGGAGCAATACGAGTTTCAAAAAGTCGAAAACGTCAAACAGTACACACAGCAAAACGATTATTCGTAAAAACAAATGAGGAATCGAAAATGTTGTGCCAATACAAGTACCAAACTAGAGCTAGTTAAGAAAAGCGATAGGGAAAGGAACAAACTGCAGAAAATACTGAGACATAATACTGCAGAAATAGTCTGCAAAACAGAACTATTCCGGAAGAAACTCACGAGCCTTGAGTGTGCTGCGATACTGCTGCCTTAGAAATTGGAACTCACGAGTTCGCATGTCATGTGTCGTAGGCTCGAAATTGTGACCATGGAAAATGGACCAAGGCACACATCGTAGGCTGGCAGCACGTGTGCTTGTCGGGTAAAGCTGGCCTGCTTTTAGACGGACAATGGAGACATCTTCGATTCCTTATGTCTTGTTTTCAGTTCGTGCAAGATGCAAACATAGCCAACATCTGGCCAAAACATACCAAAACCACAAAGTCTGCTCTGCTAGTAATGGTTCCTGTCGAATTCTTCAAAACATGAGGCATATCGGTGAACTTGCACTACCTAGTCAATCTGTCTATGCGTCTTATCCGCTTCTGCAATTCTTGAAACGTCCTCTGTGTTTGGCGTCTACAACACCAAAAGCCCTACTTATCTTGAATCGCAACCGCTATGCTGCCTCTAGCTCTTGGAGCCTTAGCAAAAGGGCATCCAACTGCTCATGAACCTCCCAGATTCATCACATGTACAAAGCCCGACAAGAAAAACATTAGCTGAGAAAGTGGTTCAATTGACTTGGTTTTTTCTGGGCCTTAAATTCCAAATGCTTTGTGCGGATTCTGATACAAAACTGCCCTTCAGAGTGTAGAGGAGCTGCAAACATCTGTACTCCATCACCATCATCAGACTCTAGGCGAGAACTCTTCCGCATATCACTTAGACTTACATCGTATTCATACAAGTAGTTCCCGGGCGAGCCGGTGGCGGAAGTTTCAAAAGAAAAAAACTATATAGCAGAGAAAGAATTTGCCTATAAAATGTGCGCAAGATGACCGACCATTGCGATGTCCAAACTTTTTTTTGGGTTTGAACGAAGCTTTTGCCGTTGCATGGCTGTGATGTCATGCGCTTTGGGGTGATGTGTTTGTGATTTGACTTGCTTTCAAGTGATGTGGCTAGTTGTGAGGTGTGACTACTCCAGTACTACTCTGTACTACAAATTACTACTCCAGTACTACTATGTACTACAAAGTACTACTCCAGTACTACAAAGTACTACGCCAGTACTACTCTGTACTACAAATTACTACTCCAGTACTACTATGTACTACTCCGGTACTACTCCAGTACTACAAAGTACTACGCCAGTACTACTCTGTACTACAAATTACTACTCCAGTACTACTATGTACTACTCCGGTACTACTCCAGTACTACAAAGTACTACGCCAGTACTACTCTGTACTACAAAGTACTACCCAGTACTACAACGTACTACTCCGGTACTACTCGGTACTACAAAGTACTACTCCAGTACTACGCCGGTACTACTCTGTACTACAAAGTACTGCGCGTACTACAAAGTACTACTCCAGTACTACTCTGTACTACAAAGTACTACTCCAGTACTACTCTGTACAACAAAGTATTACGCCGTACTACAAAGTACAACTCCAGTACTACTCTGTACTACAAAGTACTAGGCCAGTACTACAACGTACTACGCCAGTACTACAACGTACTACCCAGTACTACAACGTACTACTCCGGTACTACTTTGAAACGTCATTTACAATGCGCGGAACAACAAGAGGCACCGTCCAACTTCCTCACCAAATATTGCGCCTGCCACGCGAAATGAACGTCATCATTGATCCCTATCACATATGAAACGTCATTTGCAATGCGTGGAGCAAGCAATGTCACCCTCCAACCTCACCAAATACTGCGCCTGCCGCACAAAATCAATGTCATCAGTGATCTGCGTCACATATGAAACCTCATTTCCAATGCGCGGAGCAAGTAAAGTCACCCTTGAAACTCAGCAAATACTGCGCCTGCCACGAAATCTTGAAGCTCAAGATTTGAGCGGAAACTCCGTGAAGTGCTTCCGCCAATAGAAAGACGATTCGAGGATAATCCGAGGATAATCCGACCATGAAATCGTCATCTCGCACCCGCCGCTTCGGAGACCTTACTCGTCCCATCTTGGAGACGATTTTGTATTGTAAAATACAACATTTCGCG
>DF241468.1:34290-49290 GCA_000507305.1 Breviolum minutum Mf 1.05b.01
TACTTTACTGATCTGTTACTTTACGGAACTATTACTTTACTGATCTGTTACTTTACGGAACTATTACTTTGCGGAACTGTTACTTTACTGATCTGTTACTTTACCGATCTATTACTTTACTGATCTGTTACTTTACGGAACTATTACTTTACTGATCTGTTACTTTACGGAACTATTACTTTACTGATCTGTTTCTTTAAGCATTTTTAAAAGTTCGTAACTCGGAAGTTTCTCATCCAAACTTCCTTTGATAAATTCGATTCAGTTCGTATCATCCTTGTCATTTCATGTCTTTCTTTATCTTTCTATCTGTTGCACGGTGATGCAAAACGCCGGTCGCGCCTCGCCGTTCACCGAAGCCAAGGCATCTCGGATGTTTTGCTCTTCAGCCTGCATTTTGGACCAATTCGCAATGGAGTGACGGGGATCAAGAGTCAATTTTCATTCCCAAGAGACCAAAGCACTCCTGTCTAGCTGTGCTACGGATACGATGACAATTAGTTCACACCTTCAAGCCTTTAAAGCTAATTGAATTCCTTGGCTTGACGCATCTTGTCGCCTTGAAAGTCTTGAAGAAGTCTTTTAGGAAGTCCTCTTTGCTCCCCTCGGCCTGGCAACATTTCGGTGACCTGAAAAGATTTGGAACATGTCACGTGGAAGGGCAAATGACAACCCCATTCCTTTTTCCGCAGCTCAGATTCATTAAAGTTCATGACCCGGTGGAGAAAGACCAACCGAACCCATTCTCAGGCCTTGCCATCCAGCTGCTGTTTCTTCGCCTTGCAGCATTGGCATTTATATAAGAACAGTGTAAACAGAAAAGATGCTTGGAACGTGTGCCATCTTTTGGATAGACGCACCAACCAAACTTGTACTCCTTGAATCTCCTTGAAATTCACATTTCCATCATTTCCTACCTCTTTTTTGCACCATGTCCCTACACAATCATGATTCATGATGTTTTTCCATGTCCCAATTGCCATAATTTCCCAGTTTGCTGGGGCAACTCGGGAAGCCTAAGCCGCCTAGCCTCGCTCATGCGGTACAACTCATGGTTGCAAGCCGAGTGGGAGCGAAAAGCATTTAATGACTTGGACAACGTAGAAAAATGTGGAGATTCAATGCATTATGGCATAGGGAGTTGGCTTTGCACCAAAGGAGCTGGAAATACAGCTTCGTAAGTCTCTAAATCAATTTGATTTAACTTGTGATTTAAGTGATTGAAATCCGATTCATTTTCCATCAAGTCTGAAGCAATCTCTTTGTTTTGCTATCGACTTGCTTGCATCATTTTCTGTCTTTAGCTGCCATTGAAAAGGGTTCTGAGCTTGCTTTGAGCCAAAATGAGCTTGAAAGGATGCATCAATCTCATGCTGAAAGATGCTGAAAGCATGGTCCTGCGGAGTCTGTAAGATTCTGCTTTGGATTTCCTCGCCTCTCTTTGTGCAACGAGCGTTTGCATCTCGGGGTCCTCCTCTAAGAAAGGGAGCCTCAGTTTGCATCCAAACTCAACGAACCTTCAAAAAGATACATGATCTGACATAAACAGGTGTAAGCGGTATCAAAAACATATTTAAATACAGCTAATAAAAAGACTTTGCCCTTGATTCCTGAGGAGAAACTGATCAGATGAAAGTCTCAACCAAACAAGTCTCAAAGTCATAAGGGTAGACAACATTGCGTCAAATGGCAGGAGACGGCAATATACTGTAGCGGATGAAGTTTGCTGTTCCAACATCTGTTAACATCAATAGATCGTTACAGGGTATCTAAAACTGCAAAACGGGGCAAACATGCTGGGACTATTTGACACCTAGATATACCTAGATCACATTCAGCAACGCCAGGACCAGAACTTGAGGGTGGACCGAAGCCCTTTCAATGTTTGCTTGGTGACCGGGCACAACCAAATCAGTGAAGGACATGAGCTCATTCTTCGCCTTGGTAGAAAGAATTCTTCTCAAGTTGCTAGTCGACCAATGGTAGTGAATGGTAAACCTTGGTAAACAATTTTTGTCTCTGTAGATCGGGCTGCCGGTCTAGGTAGGTAAATACCTACAGCATCCCACAGCTGAAAGTTCATCGCAGAATGCTCTCCCAGAGGACAAACAAAATAATTTTCCACTTGAGTTCTGTGGTCCCGCAAGAAACAACCAAGCCGAAATAGAACAAAAATTAAATGAAAAAAAAATACCAGCCAAAATGATCGAACTTCTGACCAAACTTCGGACCTTCTGTGGCTTCACGTGCGCATGGTGTGCTGTGCGCTGCAGTCTAAGATCCACACCTCGCTTGTTGTGGCCTCGCCCATGAAGAAGTGCTGCTCAAGGTCGACTGGGCACAATGTTAGCAATTTTGGCTATCTCAACAACGCAACACCTGCGTGAGTCTCATGACTGTTGTCCGGGAAAGGCCATGCAGTGCTCACATCTGAACATAAGAGACTTGTATACCAGCTATATACATCGTGATTCCACGACTATATTTTGAGACAAGTATCAAATGATGTATAAACTTTTGATTCCCCCAGTCCAAACTTGCAAATGTTGGAGATACAGACGCTAGTTTTCCGTGGCGGAAATTCACGTGGCATCTGAGAATCGAACCATTGCTGAACTGGCATTCCAAAAAGCTTTGACCTTGATTGCTTGATCACAAATCATGGTAGAACTGAAGAACCATCAACCTCTAAGACTCTAAGACTCTAAAAGGCTTTGTGCAGCTTCTCGTGATCTAAACATTCTGGATCAAAAATCCATACATGATTACATGGCTGGCAGGCTGGCAGGCTGGCAGGCTGGCAGTGGTGTGAGAACGCGTTACGCTGACAACTCCTGACTTTATTGGCCCGAGAGGCGTAGGTTGTGTCGATGCTTCTGGTGCCTCCAAAGGCTCGGCACCAGAACTTGGATCCTCACGGCAGAAACGGATCGGAACGTCGAAGTTTTACAATCAGTTTTCGACGTTCCGACAAAAATGAGAAACGTTCGTCTGGCTTTGGCCTGAAAGCCAATGTGACGGGGAGGGCCAAAGCCAAGGTCCTTGCTTTCGCGGAGAAAATTGCTCCAACTTTGGCATCTCTTGAATCCATGCATGCTTTTCGCAGAGATTCACCTTGATACAAAGCACCCAACAAATCGGAAAAGGGTCTCGCCGGTGACATGTGACATGGATAGTCGTGGATACTTGAGACATGTCTTCCCGAAGTGCCTCCTTGACATTACGCCGCTGCATCGCAAGGACTCCGCTCTAGTGAATCACAGCTTGACGAATGTTTTTGGGGGCATGTTCCATGCAAGAGTGTTCGCCACATCAAGGAAAAATAAACATAAAAAAAAACACGATTGAATTTGTCTTCTTGTTAAATTGAGAGGAAAAAATGATTGAATGTGAATGGCACAATGTTTTCAGCTTAATAGCTTATTTATTTCTAGGCCGTGACAGCTGTGACAATAGCACAGTCATCCAATTTCATGGCTGGCAAGCATCACATGGAAGTCTATACAGGTCTGCTGCTATGCATTTCAGCTTGTCGGATATGAAATACTGAGTAAAGTCAATTCGAAATCCAAAAATCAATCCAGAAATGAGTAGATCAGCAACTCCAAATCTTGAAGTTTCGCTGTCTTTTTTCCACTTCGCATCGAGTTGGCACGCAGCCAAGTAGTGCACGGCAGGCACTGTCGAGTTGCACTGCTTCACCTGGAATTTGGCATGTCACGAGGCCACAGTTTCCGAAGGTACAGAAAGAATACCCAAAAACATCAAAAAACATGTTTTTCATACAAGCTATGATAATGTTGAGATTTCAATCATATCAGCAAACACCATATTCCGCCATATTCTGTATGGTTGATTCTGTGATAGTCTGTGTGCTTGGGACAGCTGTGCTAATTCTTGCTTGTAATCTGCAACATACGTGCAACGTTTTCTGACATTCTGACCTTGACGTTCCTGCAGAAGTCTCACGTGTGGCATCCTGTGGGTACAAGCGTGTCAAATCACTGGCAGACCCGAACTGCACAAATACGAAACCATACCTGCAACCCGTGACGCCATCGCCTCTGCCTTTGGCGGACTCATGTGTTTCTCCATGCACTGTCGGAACCTGCCAAACAAATTAGGGCAAAAAATGTATATTTTGTATATTAATTACCACCATCCTATAGTCTATATAGTCATAGGATCTTACGATTTTACAATTTGTAGATTCATGGATCGAATTGTCTGGGTGGCTGAGCTTGCAACTTGTACGTAATGGTCTCACAGTCCACCATGTCCCGCGTATTACCCTGAGTGCGAACTTGGATGAGTTGCGTCAAAAGATTAAGAAACAGCAAAGACTCTCTGACAAATTCATATCATATTAATATTATAAACAATCATATTCTCATAGCTTGACATTGAAAAATCAAACATGGCTGCATCTGTTGAGGCTGTTGCATACTCTTTGCAACACTTCATGTAGGCCTCGTAGTCCTCTTGACACGGCATCTGTTCCCTGTCAGATCAAGGTCAAGATACTTGCAACCACCTCTGATAGTTCTTGATTGAATGGTCACGCCATCAGAACGCAAGATTCAACATATCCCCAAACATGTCCCAAAATGCAGTACCTGGGCGCTAAAGATGCTCCCATACAGCCCGGCGCAAGTTTCTCAACTGATCTTTTTCAAGCTGATGATTGGTTGTTAGAGTCTTTAGAGTCTGCACTCCTGAGATTCGCATGATTTAATCTTGATTGCAAACGTGGACAGAAATACATTGGAGAACAAACCAAAGCATGTTGGGGTCTTCTCAAGTGTTCAAGGGATTGATGTTCGTCTGATGAATTGATGGTTGAGCACGGAGAGCGGTGGAAGCAGATTGCCTAGAAATGTTTTGAACATCGTCACATTGTGGCGTCTGAAACTGGGATGTTGCGGAACGGCCTTTTCCAAGGTTCGGATGATCCGCTGCCACTAGGTATGAAACTGTACAAACTTCGCATACAGTACCTGTGACGATGAACAAATGAACACTTGTGTCACTTGTAACTTCAACTTCTTTAAGAAGTCAAAGAGGTCAAATATATTTGGAAAATCATGAGATTCCATCCAGCTGCAGCAACTTGAAACCTGCCGTGACTTCTGCTTCCGGTGTGTTGGATATTGAATTTGTGTGAGCTCATAGAATCACATTAGTCATTAGTACTGGTGTTTGCAAGCTGCTGCGAGTCCTGTTGGCACTGACACGGCACCGAAAAGAAAAAACAAATCATTTATCTGGTTATGTCTAAAGGGTTTAGGCTTGCCACCAGGCAAATCTAGATCGCCTTTAACATGCATTTCCGGACAAAATGGATCGTGAAGAGCACGAGTAGGGCTGAAGTCCATCCAATGCTATACCAAAGGCCCATCGAGACCAAGCGATTTGAGGCCGCGCTGCTCAAAACCACAAAAAGCAACATGCAGACCTAAGTTTTGAGCAGATTTGTGCAGGGAATGCAACTCAACGTTTGTCCCAGTTTTGCAATGTGCTCGTAACTTCTCAGTCTTGTTGTTGAGACAGCAAATTAGTTCCTGGCTTGAGTTTCTCATCTGGAAAATGAATCAACCGCTACATCCACTTGATTCAGTTTCTCTCGGTTATCTGTGGGTGTGGCATTGCATATTTGTTGGGAACTGCAGGAAATGGGCCCATCATGGCCCATCTACAACAGGTGCAAGAACACGACGGAGTCCCGGGCTTGCGCAGCAAGATTGTGTGCCAAAAAAATTCATTGTGGCATCCAACCTGGTAGCTCAGTCCGGTTCCCGGCTTTTGGCCAAGCTGCTGAAACTGCCAAGGACTGCAAAGGGTCAACCCACCTTCTCGAACACGGAGCTGCAAAGAAGTTACAGAGATATATTGCCAACCACACGCTAAAGGATGGCAAAAGTACATTTGCTCCCAAGATCCTTGACATGGCGTGATTTGACAAAGGAGCGTTCTTACATCTATATATCATGTGTTTGTGGGCATTGTTGAACTATAACGGAATACCATACATCTCGTCTCAAACGATAAAAATAACATGCACAGGAAAATGCAGTAAAAATAAATTGTCAATAAAATGCAAATGATACATGGTATAAAACACGATATACCTGTTTATTTGAATCATTACATATGTATATATTGTTTGTACGTTTGTATATTCATGTTTTTATCTATTTAACGATACAGTCGTAACAATCTAGTGTGTATATATATATATTCAAACATTTACTGTATCTATTTATCATATATCTATATACACAGATATTTCAATGTATATACATATATATATATATATGGTTAAATATCATTTACATCTTGAAATATCAAAAAAATATACATCTACACGTTTACGTGTTGAGATCTGTACACGTGCAACTATTTACATACTTGAAATATGTGCACTCTTTTCTATTCATATCTAAGCGCGGTACGTTTTCTCGGCCCCATAGCATGCGATGCGATGACAGTGGAGTAGCAAACAACAGAAGAAGAGACATGTTTTCCATATTTACATGGCCTCCTCTTCTGCCCAACTGTACTCCATCCCAGAAAAAAAATCAACTAGTGAAGTAAAAGGTTTTACTTCAACATTAATTTGTTCCAAATAGTCAAGTAATCACGGTAACAGTAAGCTACAAGAATGCCCTGCGTTTAACCTTACTCCATCAACAAACCAAGCAGCAAAGCAAAAACCATATCTTAAAATTCATCCATCCCCTCCAAAAATAAGGAAAACAGTAGTGAGTTTTAATTGGACCTTGCTGAATTAGTAGAGTAAAAATGTGTTTTACCTTAAGCTTACTCCATCTCAAAATATTTTGCCAAACAAACAAGTAAACATGTTTTTTCAACCCCTTTTTCCATCCAAAAAATCCAAACAGTAAAGTAGAAACACTTTAGCCATTGTTGTTACTCCATCCAAAATATCTTCCACACAGCGGCGCTAAATCTGTTGTTTTGTTGTTCTTCGTCTTCTTCTTCTTCAAATTCTTCTTCTTCTTCTTGTTCTTATTGTTCCTGTTGTTTTGGCTGTTGTTGTCGCTGTTGTTTTTCCTCTGCCTTTTCTATATCTTCTTCTCGTTCTTCTTACCATTTGTCCTAGTCTTGCAACCACACCGTTGCGCTTCCGATCCGCCACCTGCCCCACACCCTCCCGCCATGCCGGAGAGAGCGCTAGCAATTAAATATATAAGATATGGCATTTACTGATATGATATAGGGTGCAAAATATATCAAATAAAATCCAGAGCATTTAGTACATACGACAAAGTGATATACTCATATAGATACATGCGATATATTATTTATATATCTTCATGCATGATATCTGTTATACTTTTACTGTGATACCATATACAACGTAGACTTAATATGATTTTTATGTTTCTGCTGTAGACCAAAAAAATGAAAACACTCTGTGCATCACAGAAACATGCCGACGGCCCAGGACAACAGGGCGTCTGTGGGAGCATTCCCCTTCCACAGCCCAGCCAATGTTTCTAGATGCATAGTAGTTCCTGGCATTACCAGAAGGAGGGTCTGATGTAGTGGAATACTTGCTGACAAAATAGGAGGGATTAATTCTTGTCGTAGAGGACCTCGAACAAAAGCATTGAACTTGTCTAGGCTTGAATACCAATCAGCAATTGCAGAATGTATGCATTCTCCTTAGCTGCATAAAGGAGCAAGTGCAAAAAGGTTTTGAAAATTGATTCGGATATGGTTTTTCCTGGAAGAAAAGAACGATATCAAACAAAAATGTAAAAACAATGTCGGACACAGTTCGATCTACATCGCTTCTGCAGCCTGCCGCTCTGACATCAAACTCTTGCATCTCAACCACTAACCGGTGTTTTTTCACATAGCTCCGCCGCAGTCCGTGCACACAAGGAGGCAGGAAAACGAGAGGAATGAGAGCAAGGGCGTAAGAGGCCACAGTGGCACCTTCGTACCCTGTCCTGGAGAAGTGAAAGAGAATGTTGGCGAGACAAAGCGCACTCCTGAGCAGCAAGGCGAACTGATTGGTAAATGATAGACTCTGTCAATGGGGTCAATAAAGCCAAATAAAGTTCATACAGGATTAATATATCCCCCCCAATTAGACAGTCCCTTTTTGCCAGAGGCCATGTTTTTTGTATTCGTCCTTAAAAAAAAAAAACAGTTAATAAGGATTTGCAATCTATCCCCCCCAATTAGACAGCCCCATTTTGCAATTGGCCAGTCACAGTGCCCCCCACCCCCCGGTATCGACATTAAAGACTACACTATCTAAATTGAATGACAATCCAACTCCACCGTTTTCCGCACTTTCCGGCACTGCTCTGACTATAAACATCTAACATCTAATGCAACAAAATCATATCTGCTCTCATTCAATGCCCAGAATCCAAAGGATAAGCACAGCTTGTTCCATGAACAAAGGTCGTAGCGTGATCTTTCCTCTGGGATTGGCCTTTCGGTAGGCTGCGAGCTCAAAAACGCACCAAAGTCCTCGGATGCTCGTACTTATGTATGGAATGTATGTATGTATGTATGAATGTATGAATGTATAAATGTATGAATGTATGAATGTATAAATGTATGGAATGTATGTATGTATGAATGTATGAATGTATAAATGTATGAATGTATGTATGTATGAATGTATGAATGTATAAATGAATGAATGTATGAATGTAAAAATGTATGAATGTATGTATGTATGAATGTATGAATGTATGAATGTATGAATGTATGAATGTATGAATGTATAAATGTATGAATGTATGGAGTAGTAAAAATGTAAAAATGTATGAATGTATGAATGTATGAATGTAAAAATGTATGGATGGATGTATGAATGTATGAATGTAATAATGTATGAATGTATGAATGTATGAATGTATGAATGTATGAATGTATGAATGTATGAATGTATGAATGTATGAATGTATGAATGTATGAATGTATGAATGTATGAATGTATGAATGAATGAATGAATGAATGAATGAATGAATGAATGAATGAATGAATGAATGAATGTATGTATGTATGTATGTATGTATGTATGTATGTATGTATGTATGTATGTATGTATGTATGTATGTGTATTAAATCAAAAATTAGAAAGCGTACGCATGTGTCACAGAACGTGGGAACAACATATACATGGAGACGACGGAAAGGGGAAGGCAAATTGTACAACGGATTTGCCAGTAGCGTCCAAAATTGTCGTGGCGCGCTTTTTACCCAGGAAATCACACCGGCACAGGACCAGTGATCACCCACCGTTGGCCAAATCGAATACGTTTGATCAAACAAATGTGATGATCCGTACTGGTTGGCCCAATCCAATGCAAACGTTTTGTTGACAATGACAATGATGTTCAAGGTGCAGTCTCCATCCCATGCACAGGCATGGCAATCAATATCGGTTTCGCCGATATGAGTGTTTTATAATCAAATTTTTATTTCACACCCGGTCGGATTGGAATGTCCTCCTCGACGGAACGACAAAAATTTGGAAACACGGATGTATTGACATTCCGCTACTGCGGCCGGCGCGGGCAATAGTGTTGGACCACATTGTCACCCGCAAAATGTTTGAATTCATTGCGCGAACCAAAAACAAATGCAACAACAACAGGGAACGGTGAGATTCGAAAGGCAATTTTTTGAGACTCAATCGAAAAATTTACTGGCAAGACTTCAGTGAAAAGTCTACAATTTTGGTTGCCCGTGCAGACAAATGATCGACCATGATCCGAACATACTGAAACCAAATGACAACGGGCATTCTGCTTTGCATTGCGCCCGCTTGTACCTAAAGATTTGTAAGGTGGAAGAAACCCGCGCTTGGTCTATCAGTCAAGAAGGCATCTCGTGCGGCACCTCCAAATTGAGAGCCCGCACCGCAGCAACACTCAATTAGTGTACACTCACCTACCGTCAGATTTTGGATCCTCAGCTATTTTATTTTCAATCACTTTACTCGCAATTATTTTATTCTCAATTATTCTCATGTGATCCTATGCCACCCACATTCTGGAGATAGTTGTTCCTGCCTTACTTTTACTGACCACAATAGACCCAAACTGAGGCAAAAGACATGATGCGTTCACCTCAAACAGTGAAGATTGTCAATAAAAGATACACAGTGTTTTATAGAATGGCAAAGCTTCGCCACCTGGCCAAACAGAAGCTTGATGTTTATTTGTTTCACAACAACCACCAAGTTCGGTTTCACAAAAAAAACCATCGTCATCATCGTCATCGTCATCGTCACCGGCATCATATTCATCACCCTCACTGTCATCATCCCCATCATCATCTTGTTCATTTGCTATTAAAATTTAGTTCACTGAATTGTAAACTTTATTTCCCAAACAAATTGTGTTTATTGTGGGTTTAGTTTGGAATTGTTTTGGTCTTAATTTGGGTTTATTTTTTGGATATTTCTTCCCAAACAAATCTGTTTATCTTGGAGTCATTTTGGTCATGTGTTGGTTCAGTTTCACATATTTTTTCTCTACACAATTCTGTTTATTTTGGGTTTATTTTGGTTTTATTTCGTTTTTTTGTTTAGTTGTTCTCCCCAATCAATTCTGTTTATTTTGGCGTTGTTTTGATCTTATTTTGGGTTTATTTATTTGGGGGTTTATTTTTTTGTTTGTCTGTTCTCCCGAACTAATCTTGCTTACTTTGGTATTATTTCGGGTTTATTCTTTTGATTATTTGATCTACCGAACTTATTCTGCTTATTTCGGTGTTATTTTGTCTTATCACTGACATACTAAGAAAACTCGAAATCAAACCATAACGATGAACCAAAACAGCACTATGAACCAAAACAGAACACAGAGTCATAAATCCTGAACACAACAACAAACGCAGCCAAAAAACAAACAAGGGAACAAACGAACCAACAAAAAATCATACTGTGGTCATACAAGAACAAAGCAATACAAAAACCCGGAAGGCTGCAAAACAAAGGTAGGTGAAATAAGCATGATTTCCTTATTTCGCCTTTATTTTGTTGTTATTTTCTGGATTCCCTAATAATAAGGCCTTAAGGATATGGGGTGATTGTGGGAGGACATTTTAATAGACAAATTGTGGGGAGGCGATTGGGGCGCCCCCTCCGAACAACCAGGCATCAGGGTTCTTTTGCTTGGCCTCCAAAACACCACCGCCCAGCAGCGCAAATTTTCTTGATTCCGGTGCCGATGATCGGTCGTTTATGCTTGAAATCAGCATACCGTTACGGTTGGCAGATTTCATCTGCTTCAACCAGCGTAACTGCAGCGCACATATTTGCCGGCTGGAAAAGGTCACGCCCTTTTACCTTGCTGGTCCACTTCGTGTGGGGACAAAGCTCCCGGTTGTTACTTCGCACGTGCCATCATGCACAAATGAAATTATTAAAATGCATCAAGATCACAAAGCTGAGATATCAAAGAGGGTTGAGCTGCTGCAGCAGATTTTCCGCGATTCACGGGAAATGGAATTTCCAAAAGTATTTCAAACCATTTTTGGAAAAAAACACCTGAAATTTGCAGTGTTTCTTTTATATCATAGACTTGAGCAATCTTTGGTGCTTGTTCGACCGGTTAATGAAATTGATTGCTGCTGGCTTCAAGATTCATTTAGCAACGGCTGGCGGCTTCAAGGGCCAAGGACGCTGTACAGAACTTAACTTCTTTTGATGTCAGAAACAGAGTTGATTGATATGTTATGTATGATTATCGCTTGGTATCAGAACATCGCGCCTCATTTCATGGAACATTTGTTTCGGAGCCCTTGTCATTTCAGTTGCTACGCTTGATGAAAATAGATAGCTACGTGACTGAGAGGTCAACACATTTGTCTTGGAACCCGTGGCGAAAAGTTGTTGTGGCATACTTAGACTCGATGAAATAAAAATTCGTTTCCACAAACCTGTCTTGGTTCATTTCTCTTGTCAATTGCTGAGGTGTGCGTTTTTGGGCAGCGGCAGGCTGAAGGCGTTTCAACAATTTCAAGTAATCCCCCCCAACACAAGCACACATGATCGAAATATCCGCTGCAGGTGCCGGACCATGCCTCGCTCCAGTTCGTCCGGGTCTGAAGATGCACTGTTGGCAGTTGGCATTTGGCACCATGGGCTGTATTTTCAAAAACACCGAGTTTACATCTTTTTGTCAATCTAAATGGGGGTCATTTCTCAAATGATTGTACTTGACAGACAAAGAGCAACTTGGTGCCACAGAGGTCTCGTGACAAAGCGCGACGCAGTCTGGCACCTCAGTATCCGGCCTTGTGTTTTCATCACTAGGTCTCGATGATTGTTTTGATATGTCAAAATGAGATGACATGATCTGAGCCTGCCACCTCGGCACCCCTGACCGCAATTTTGGGGGCCGTCAGGGAGCAAATCTCGTGGCCGAGACAAGAGGCAGAAGCGCAGAGTGGAATGAGATGGAATTCTGTTGCACCTTTGGTTGTCAAAGAATGAAAGCTGTCGTCTGCAGCTCTGAGTCTTGTTGGTGTTGATTTAATTTCCAATTTAACCATTAGTCAGCGTTTGTCATTAGTCTGGACTCTCAGCGCTCAGCGGACTACAACAGCCTTGGCTCAAAATGTATGTTGCCAGCATCATTGCTTGGCCATGCAAAGCGTGGTTTTCAGTTACTTGGTGTAGGGTGCATTCACACATTTGCATTGTGCCATGAATCAGTGGCACAGACTGCTGGGGCGTGTCATCAGCCTTTGTGGCATAGATGTGTCTGATTTGATAGCAATTTGTGCTTGAATCAGAGGCTGTTTGGGTCCTGTCCTTCTGGAAAGACCATTGCCTTTCTGTGCTCAGCAATCATATCCGTCTTGTTAGCGGTAACAACACTTCAGCCAGTCCAGGAAAGTGCATTCAATCAGCTGCATTGCCAATTGGGGATGCCGATGTTTACCCTGATTTTGCTAGCTGCTAGCTACGTATCTAGACTGTGACAGCTCGAAGGAAACCAATTGGGAAGAAAAAGCGCTTCTGTCTTGGCAACGGATTCAATTCCACACAAGGAGATCAAGGAGCAATAGAGCAACATGGATTTGCAATGGAATGTACTTGGACCCAATAGCCTTTTGGGGGAAGAGCGCACCGCTGCAGCAAGTGTTACCACATTTGCTTTGGCAGCCGCAGCCAGCATCTCAAATGAGTATATTGCAGTGAAAAAGTAGAGTCGGGGAAGACAAACAAGCCTGGTTAGCTTGAGTTACCGAGATTGTGGTGCATACTGGTAGGTGTGAAGCACTGCAATTTTGCAGAGTGCAAGGTCTGACCCCATAGATTGGGGAAAGACCAATGAATTCCACTGATGGGTCCATGGGCAGGACTGGTGCAACTATGTGATGATTGTTTTCTGGAGGTTGAGCCGAACTGACCTTCTGAGCTGGGTGTCTTTAAGTCTTTTCAGACTGAGAAGTCACTGCGGAGTTTGACAAAGTCCCGTGCGACTCGGCAATGTGGTTTTGCGATTTGCAAGATTCGGCTTGGCCTGGCCCAAGTGAGGTTTTTCCAAAACAGAGTCCAGAACACCAGGGCTGAAAGATCAACCCTCGCTTTGACGTATGTTTATTGCAAATCAGATTCCTTGTTGGTAGTGGCCAGGAAAAGCCGCTCACGGTCGTAGGGAACTCAGGTCTAGAAGATGGTCAAGTTGCCACCGTGAAATTGGCACCTGCAGTTTGCAGGTACGAAATAATCCTCGTTTTGTTGAGGGATTCTCTTGTTTGCACCAAAAAACCAAGAAATAGAGATGGGTTTCCGTAGTTCATCTACATGGACTCTACATGGATTCTGCATGGAACAACTGGTTTCTCAGGCGGAGACGGCGGAATGGCTCTCGCTCCAGGTCGGACTCGGCTCCCAAGAGGTGCGTACCTTTTTTTTCGGAGCGGAATGGCTGGGTATGATGGAATGGGAGTTTGACGCTTTTAACGGTTGAACGTTTCGCAGCTTCTTGGTGCCAAGTCTTCAGGAAGCCGGAGAAGAAGGAAAAGGTAAAGGAGCCGAGCCAAAACGAGTTTTTTTTCTGGGTGCTGAAGCCATTGTTGGCAGCATGGTTTCACAATGGGTTTGAGCTTCTTTGATCCACATGGGTCAGACGACATCATGTAGGTTCAGACGGACATTATGTAGGAAGCTTGATCCAGTTCCTTCTGCATTTGGAAGTTTTGGAATGGTAGATATATTCCAAGAAGTCAAAGAACATTTCAATCCGCCAAATCGATGTCAATGACAATGCCTTTGCGATATTTGAGATGATGTGCTCCCGCGTTTGTGGCTCAGAGATTGACCATTTCCAAATAGTTGATTTTTTTTTGCAGTGGCCATCCTCCTAATTGGAGGCCTGCAGTGTGCATCCGACGTGGCTCTTTTTGCATGCCACATATCCAGATTTGAATTAGGCTTGTAATGTCCTGAATCAGCTGTAGCGAGGAAGTGAACTTTAAATTGGCCCTAGGAACTGGATTGAGTTCCGAGAACTTTCTAGACAGGGAGCTTTTTTGGAAGGTCAAGAATTTATCACATCCGGATTTAAAGTTGTTTTCACTGAAGATTCCAGGGCGATGGTTAGATCAGAGGTAAGAATTGACCTGAATCAAAGTCTCCTTGTTGATTTGTCATATGTATATAGATTTTATATAACATACATATACAAACTGGTATGCCAATTCAAAGCAAGATATGAGTTATCATAAACTTAAAGACAAAGATAAACCTAATAGAATCTACACATTCATCCAAATAGGCGAGGGGGCCTAGAGAAAGGGTGCCTTTCGCTGGCAGGCTGAGGTCAAAAAATGAAGCAACTGCAGAGGTGCCATCAGTGGCGAGTCTTTGGGGAATGCCAGTATGTTCAGGATCAGAGAGGCTTGAACTTACAGTATAAGGAATGCAAAACAAAGGCGAAGCACATGAAGAGATACAAACACGAGGTCAAAAATATATATATATATATATA
>DF241468.1:54290-78273 GCA_000507305.1 Breviolum minutum Mf 1.05b.01
TGGGTTGCAAGCTACAAAAGTGATCTCTATGTTTCATGACAGTTCAAATTTGTGCTCGCCTTTCCTAGTCAATCAGCTTTTGGAGTTTGATCATGGGAATAGCATTGAGACCCATCCATTGCTAGAAGGCAAGATGAGATAGCCATGGGACTTGACCCAAATTGTGTAGCTCGCAGGTAATCTTAGAGCCTTCAGATCTTGCAATGAAGATGTGGGTTGATGCATCCCGAAGTACAGAATTTTCCAGTGGTCCCTGTGCACAACGCTGGGGCCTGCTACGTTGCTTGGCGTGCAGACTTCATAAGACTTTCATGGATGTGTGCCCAAAAAAGGCTTTGGGCATCTTGTGGCAAGCTTCGAAAAGACTCGTTCTCGCATGCTGTTGTTCACTAAGTTGTCAGTAAGTGCTGCAAGCTGCAACCTTCTCTGAAGGAGAAGCCAGCGCGCCGCGCACCTACGCCCTCGCCAGCAAGGCTTGCGTTTTCCTCTCCAACATTGCTTGATTGACTTTCACCTGCTGTCTTGGGTTGTGGGTCGTGTTTTTCAGGTCGGAATCTGAACAGAAGCCCGGTGGCCTGGTGGGCTCAATGTGCTTGGGAAACATTCGTGAGTGACCTGGCTGACGTAGCTCTTCGCATGATGTGGTGGCATCAGGATAAGGTTGTTGAAGGGTTTGTTTTGACTTGTGGTTCTCCCCTCTGGGAGATCTCGCAGGATGCGGGGCAAAGCTGAAAGTAAGTGCATGATAGTGCATGTAAAAGGTCTGGTGAGATGACAGGCTTTGGGTTATCGGAGTCAGCCTTCGACGATCATTTTCATCAATCGACTATTGATATCTATTGCTTGGGTCAAAAGTCGAACCCTTGGCATTTTCTTAAAAAGATTTTTCGATCCCTAGCCTGTTGAAGCGAGAATTTCAGCAGGTCCAGGTCCCAGGGCAGACAGGTTGATCTGGATGTCCCACGTGGCATCAGGAACCTCTCAGACTTCGAGGAAGAGCTGTCGAGGTAGGAACCAATGCAGCACGATGATGATCACACCGAATGACGCATGACGAGTGCAGAATTATTTAGCTTAAACTATAGGTTTATATAGAAGCAGAGGGGCACAACGATTTTGATTTTGACTCCAGGCTGCAACAGGTGTATTGCGCAAACCTCTTTTCTGACAGGTCGCCGTCGCGACCTGCTAAGCGCAGACCGCAGCAACAGCAGCCGCACGGGACCCAAGACGACTTTTTCAGGGACATGTCAGGTGCATTCCGAGAAGCAGAGAAAAAAGAACACATGGGATGCCCATAAACCTTCCTGTCCGGTCACGGTCTTGAGAGGTCGCGTTCTCCAGAGCGCGTGCCGCCCACGCAGTTCGAGGATTATGAGCCGGTGGGGGATGGCCTGGAACTCAGAACCTTGTGGGGAGGGGTGTGGGTTCGCAGCTTCTCAGCCCTCCCTATGCGTTTGCAAAGTTTTCTGAGACGTCCCTCATTCAGCCAAAAACAAGTACAGTATCATCCAGCAAAGCCTGGAAAGTTGTTGGCCACCAAAACCTGTTTTTGACAAAGCCACATAGAGTTGCTGTGTTTTGAGGCAGTGGTTGGTATGTGAACACCTCAGCTGACAGGGACACTGGTGTGAAAGGGAAATGTCCTGGGTCGGGTACTACAGTGGCGATCTCTCTTTGCATGCTTGCGTTGTTCCAGAAGTTTTCTTGATAGGTTATGTGAGGCTTGCAGCCTTTTTGTCAGAAATGAAAGTTGCCTTCATCGGCATACAGGGTCTGCAGATCAGTGTCAGATTCTTGAGTCCTCAGAATCCAAGAGCCACGTTGAGTCACGGCATCTGAAGCAATCAGTCTGCTGCCATGGTGCGCAAAGACACCCGTGTGGTGGTGAGCACCGCCGTTTTGATGGTGATGGTGTTCCTGGATGAGGTGGGCAAGAGCTTGGGAAGTTGAAACAAGGCGATGAGGTGATTTCTACTGATCTCATTGTTACTTATATAATATTTATTTATTATATATATGTGATATATATATATATTATACGATATATATATATATATATATAAATATTTTACACGCTATATATACATATTTGAGTAAGCAGTCAGTATCCTAATGAATTTGTTGAGTGACTTAAAGAAGGATTCCAGCGGCCTAATGTCATATTGCTATGTTTTTTTTGGCCAACTTCAGGTGTACATACAGAAGCGGAAGCAGTGGGATAACCCAACTCCTAGTGGATGTGGACCACCCCGGCCAGGCCTTTGTTTCTGTGTGGCCTCGGCCTCCCACCACGCGGATCAAGGTGGCGGCGCAGAAGCAGGCAAAGAGCTGGGATCATTCTTTGCAATTGTATTGAACAAGGCATGGAGCCGTGATAAAGGGGGTGTGCCCTTCATCTCCAGATTCAAGTCAGGCACTGGTGTTAAAAGAAAGGGGATGCACTGAGCAGTGGTGAAGGCATGTGGCAATATCAATGTGTGTCGCAGGTAGAGAAGAGGGTTAATAAGAATGATCAAACCTGTTTTTGGTGATGTGCCAAGCCCGTTTGTAGCTTAGCTAACCGATGATGCATTTGCCCTTCAACTTTTGGGTGTGTAACGGAGACTTTAAAGGGCGGGGGGTCGCTTCGGGCGTAAATTTTGGATCGCTTCACGACTTTAAAGAGCTTGTCTGAATCTACTTGGTTCAACATATTATTTTGGTACGGTCTGTAAGTGTAGGGCATGGTTTGGATGTTGAATTTGCAGATTTCACTGTGAAAGGCCTTCTACGACTACTTAGCCAATGATTGGTCGGTGTCCAGTGGTGAACTGCCCTGGGCCAGTAGTGGATTTTCTTTTGCAGATCTGCTACCAGCATCCTCCATTGAGGCTAGGCGGCTTGGGCAGTCCTGGGTGGTGGATTGTTTATGTCGAAGCCAATGCCAGGCCCAAGCTATCCAGGTCTTGGAAGACAAGGTGCCCTTAGTTGGGTAAATTGAAATCTGGATGGAAGGCCTTCAGTGGGGAAAAAGAGAAGCAGCATCAATTGTCATTGATCATGCAGTTGATCAGCCAGGTTGAGTTTGGTAGGAGAAGGGTTCACTTGAGTTCAGACTGCCTCTTGGAGTTGCTAGAAAGATGAATCTTGCTGCACTATTGGATCAAGGGTTGTTTTAAGTTTCAAGAGTTTGTCTCGCAAGTTCCGCCTCGGTCCTTCGAGCCTCAGCTTCGGTCGTGATCTTGATGCATACACTTTTTCCGGCCACGAGCGATGCTCCAGCCATTTTAGTGACGAGCACCCCCCTTGCTGCAGGAAACATGCAGTGGCAGCTCGCGAGTATATCTTCAAGACCAGTATACGAGGTTGTGACTTTGCTCCAGCAGGGATATTCGCAGAAGGGGATGCCTGAAATGGTGGGACCAGGTGTCCAAGAAGAGCCTAAAGAAGAAAAGATGGTGAGGACAGCGTTTGCTGATGGCCCTGTGTTTAAGAACAGGCCTGTGATACGAGCTCCGAAAGGCACAACCCTCGCAAAGCATTTGGGCATGGTATTCTGACAGGATTCCTGGAGCCGATGGCGTTGTTTTTGAGACAGCATGAGGATGCCCTGTACAGGTGTCAACCATGCTGCCCGTGGGTCAGCCAGAGTGTTCAAAGACCACATGGATGTGGCTGCGGGAACATAGGGATGCCTGCAACGTAACATGCTGTTGGACCTAATAATATTTATATCGAGAACTCTTCAACTTTCACAAGTCAAAGTCATCAACTCAAGCCATCAACTCACGAAACGTTGCTGTGGGACGACCCGACGACATTTTAATGAATAGACTGCTGACCACTAGCTTAGTCTTGCTCAGTTGTCAAAGCATTGTATGGCCTGCCTCGCCCTGTCGTTGTGTGCACCAGAAACTCCCTTGTATTCCATATTGATTAGGCGGTATTGTTTTTGTTTCCTCTGTTACAGTCTTACCATTACCATTATTCAAATAACAAGCTATAAAAGTATATTTAGGTATCGGCAATTCAGAGCAATACACCGTTACACAAATATAGATTTATATGTATATATATATATATAGACATACACATACACATACTGTACCTATCATGCAGTGTTGCTTGGGCTCGCTCCCGGCCCCCCCACCCACGGTAGCCCCCGTCGTCGTAATCTTAGTCGTTGTCATCGTGATTGTCTTAGTCCTAGAGGTAGCGTGGTAGTGGTGCCAGTGGTGGCAGCAGTGGTGGTAGATTCGGTAGTGGTGGTAGTTCGGTAGTTGTGGTAGTGGTAGCGGTGGTGGTAGTAGTGGGACGGTGGGGTGGTGTGGTAGTGGGTAGTGGGGCCTCCTCCTCGTCGTCGTCGTCGTCGTCGTCGTCGCCGTATGTCGTAGTGGTAGAAGTCGCAGTGGTAGTAGTCGTAGTAGTATAGTAGAACTAGAACTAGAACTAGAAGTAGTAGTCGTCGTCCTGGTGGTTGTTGTTCTCGTTGTCATCGTCGTCCTCCTCCTCCTCGTTCGTCCTCGTCCCCGTCCTCGTCCTCGTTCGTCCTCGTCCTCGTCCTCGTCGTCGTCATTACGCAGCACCGGAAGATATATGACAGTAATTTGTATTTACTACCTTATGAAGATTTAAGAGAGTCATCTAAGAATTGAAATTGTTTGCAGTTTCTCATCAAGGCTAGGGCAAGCAGTGCAACCTTGACACGTACCCGAAGCACAATCCCTCCGATGGAGAGCGCTTTGTGCATTCATATCGACGGTGCTGGACTGGTCATGTGGATCGAAGAAGAGAAAAGGATAGAAAAGGTGTGTTTCAAAAGATTGGTGATTCCATCGGATGTTTCCTGGGAATATTTGGTGGGGACTTCATGAGAAAAAAACCTGGGTGTGTAAAGAGTTCACAATTTTATTCTTTGGGCAGGGTGTGTTGACAGTTCGGCAAGGGAAAACTGGGAACAAGTAGTGGCCATGGGACTCATGAATTTGGTACTGCTCAATATATATACTTGAAGGATATTTATCGACATTTTCAGCTAAGCTTCAAAAGTTGACTGGATCATGCTGGATATGTTGTTGAACCAAGAGGGCTTAGATTCTGTGTCAGCCAATAGGTTCCCAACTGGCGAAATGGCTTCTTGACTCCAGACGATGAGTTGGGCGTGCGGAGACGCTTCAGGCTGGTTCGATTACTTTGACTCCGGAGACAACTTATTTTTGCGGACATTGATATCTTGTGGCTGCAGGGTCCTCGCAGAGGCAGCTGGTGGTGAGGACATGCACAGCTTGGGCACAGGGCAGAGATCCAACTTGGTTCAACTTTTGTTGAGTTTTGTTCAATGCTTCCCATCCTTCAGTCTGCCATGACTGTACATCCTGAAAAAAATAGGAAGCTGGTCTTGAAGCCCTGCGGCGGAATGTGGGCATCCTGTGCGTGGGAGAACGTGTGATGCAGGCTTTGACAACTCAACTCTTTTGGCTTGGGAAATAGGGGATGTCAGGTCAGTTTTTGCCAGGGACGTCACTTTCTTCATCATTTTTGAAAATCCCCACAGGTGATTTGCACATGTGGATGCAGCAGAGATGGCTTCAGAGGGATAAGGTGTTAGGTTCCAATCCCTGCTGAGGCCGCCTCCCAGGCTTTGCAAAAAGGTCTGGGAGTTGAGAAGGCTCACGAGGTGGTTCGCAAGAACCCTGGAGTGCTGGCTATTCGGGTGGTGCCCTCAGAGTCCGATTGCTTGAGCTGCTTGATGCAGGAGTCATCACATGATGTTTCCATCCTTATACCAACTCAATCTCTTTGGCGCTTCCTCTTGGTAGCATCTTGAGTCTTCTTTAGATTGTAGGGAATGTTCCCACACATCTTGGGCAAGCTCTGCCAGCTTGGAGCAAACCACCCGCTTGATCTGAAATCTTGAACCTAATTCAAGCGTTTGCAAAAATGGCTCGTATATTGTCGCATAGTCATAGGTGACATTCCATTATGCAATCGTGAGTTTTCAATGCTAACGGGATTTGCATATCACAGGCCTCCTCGTTGGAAGGCTTTGGACTCCAGCGAACTGTGGTGGTGCCTGGGCTCAAAAAATGGGAGCTTCAAACTGGAGGAACGCGGGGAGAGTTCCACCCGAACCAGCCCATGTCCTTTAGGGTCCCTATGTCTTTACTGCATTTTGCATTCAATGGATGGGATCACAATAGACACTGTCAGCATCCAGATTGATTTTGATACTGCAAACAGGTATTGACGCAGCCTTGTTTGAAGTGTATCAAACCATATCTAACTAAATTATTTGGCAATGACCTCATCCCACAATTTCTCACCTTTGATTAGAGGCAGCTGACATCATCGATTTCTTCTGTGGTCCTGCGGGCTTCATTTTGGAACTCTTCAAGCTCTTGGCCGTTGCCAGCGTTGTTGCTTGGAGATGGACTATGGGAGGTTACGAGCCGTGGTTTTCTCAGGGAGTTACTGAAGTCATCATGTTGGTGAAAAGGTGTTGTGGAGGAACAAGTCTTCCCCCATGTCTAAGAGCCTTTGCTCCTGGGTTCGACCATTTCTTTTCTCACGGTGCTTTCCTTGAAGAGTCCCGGTGCAGTCTCCGACATGAATTTGAATGAACTGAGTTTAAGATCGTGTATGATGTCCTCTTTCTTCCAAATGGGCTCATCCGTGCAGTGCCGAACTGAAAGAGGTGCTTGCACATGCTCAGTCCTGTCAAACCCGACCTCAGCACCTTCACGCTGTTTCGTTGCATCTCTGCATAAGCAATCGGACCAACCAAACCACTTCCCTCTGCTTTGGATGGGCAGGTCAAAGGCAGCACCAGCGGAGTGATGATGAGCATTACCTGCCGTTCACAGCGGCAAAAAACATAGATTGGCTTATAGATTTGATCGTCGAATGCCTTGGGGTCCAATGGATTCCAAGTCGGAAATCCAGTGGAGCCTAATCGTGGCATTGCCAATGAATTGGAAAAAATGGATCTCTCCTGCCTCGCGCTGGCGCAGCATGCATTTGTTAAGTTGAACAAGCACAGGTGAGCACATTCAGCTGGGACAAACACTGCACATCTTGCGATGAGGTGTACAAAAAAACAGGGAAATGGAAGTTTCACCCGGAGACGGGGCTCTACTTCCACCTCAAGTCGCAGGCGTAGAGGGGTAGACCTCTTTTGGGATGGAAAGCAACAGCATCAGTCCGGTATCTTTTCCCCAAACAGTTTACCCTTGCTGAGGTTGGTGAGTGTGTTTGCCTCCCTGACCCTTTTGTCATTCTCTTTCATCCAGCCTGCTTCCACTGGTGCCAGGTGTATTACACACCGAAAGAAAGCGATAACAGATTCTTCAGAAGGATAGATGATGATGACGTTTGGGGCTCAGCCATTCAGATCCTAGGCTGGTGGCTGACATCAGAAAAATGTTGTTGACGTTGCCTGGTGGATTGTACAAAACACAATGGCTACTGGTAACGTCACGACGGTAGGACCCGCTCGTCAGAAAGATGAAGCAGCCGGGTTCTGAGTTGCTGAGCCTGCCGTCGTGCTCTCTTCAAGTGCAAAACAGTTGAAAGCACCAGCATCCCTTTTTTGCTCCTTGTGCATGTCAAAAATGTAGCCAACCAGGTCAGGGAAGGCATGGAGACAGTGGGGGCTGTATGATGTTTTCGGCTATTTGCAGGTCTGAGGAGATGCGCAAAGCCATCTCCAAGACCGAATTTGTGAAGTTTGAGGTTGATGGCGTTGCGGCCCAGGCATGGACCGCCGACATGTTGATGGCTCGCGAGAGAGAGACCCAGTAAAAGTGGAATTCAAAAAGTGCCTTTCACTTTTGAAGAACAAGTCTTCAGTTCCAGAGTTGGGCGCGCACACGGATTTGGGGTTTATGTAAGCCAAGCTGCCTGCTGGATGGACAGCTGCTAGGAGGGCAGGGCTGCAACATCTCCCCTTGCCGTTTTGCGACAGGAGGGAGCCGAGGTGCCTACGGCACCACTGCCGGCTCCCACGGTGGCTGAACCTCCGCCAAAGGAGAAGGAGAAGGAGAAGGAGGAGGCCGCTACTAGCCATAAAACATCACCACGTCGCTGCACTCCGTTATTTGGTAGTTTTCTCTCATCAAAGCATTTCACCAGATTTCACCAAAGCATGATAAACTTGTGGAGCTACAAAAAAAAAGTTTTCTGCCGATGTCTCCTCGCTTGGTGGTCGCAGGATGCTCGGATGGAAGGTCGAGTGAATAAGTGGGACTCGGAGAAGGCCATGTTTGCAAGCACAGAATCAGATTTGCTTTTCGTTTTGAATCAAGGTTTGGACACAACAACGTGGTTTGAAATGCGGTAGAAGATTGAGCAAATTCATCATGAGTCAAAGGCAAGTTGTCTTTCACTCTACTATTCGGATGGTTTCCTTGAGCTGATGGTGACACGAATAGTACATAAATGTTTTATTTTAAATGAATATACGGAAGGTATTTTCTAAATGCACATACGCACAACACTCTCCCTGACTCTCTCTCTCTCTCATGTTAGAGTTTGGCAGATCGTTGCAGGGCTTCGGCTTCATTATGCCTGCGGGGAAAGAGGAGGGTGGTGACATGGGCAAAGGCTGGGCGGTTTGTTGGCTTGTTGGCCGTATGTTTGGATTGTCGATTGTTTGACAAGTATTTTATGTACATGGGAAAATTTTGGATTCAAGATCTTCAACATTCCACGACAGAGTTCCAACAGACCCCTAGAGCACTCCCCACAAAATCCCCTTAGCCAAATATGAAAGGAAGCCCTTTATGGCCTGGTAAAGGTTTGGCGGTATGTTGCCCATGGGATTGATCTACAGAGGCCTCTTTGTTCACCGCAAGTTCATCGTGGGCAGTACACCTAGCAATCCGATCAACCTCAAGGAGGGTGTGAAGGCGCAGTTGCCGAAATGGGGGCGGGTATTGGTGGCATCGGGCATCAGGTACCACTTCTTATAGCCTGCAACAAAAGACCTGGACGCTTTGCTGGCACAAGGTGAGCTACAAACAGGGCACGCAGGATAGCAAGCCGTGTGCGCTCGAAGTGCTCATGCTCGGTGCGGCTCCTGAAATGTTTCATTTGCACCGTTGTACACTGAAGAAGCATCTTTCTCAAATTCCGAGTCATAGTCAAGTCGTTCAAATCGAAAGGTTGTTGCAGTAGCTTTTTCCATGGCTGCTGGGTTGATGGGACATAAGTTGACATCTGATATACCTGAGGTGCTGATGGAAAGCCTCTGCCTATCCATGCAGGGGCCCAAACCTTGGAGGCAGGGCATAGCAAGGTTGTTTGAAAAGACTTGAGTTTGGTAAACTATATATAGGGGAGTTTGGAAACTGACAAGGTGGCTTGGATTGGGGCTCATCTCGGTTTGTGCAACGTCTGAAATTTGATCCCGTCCTGGCAGGAGAAAAAGAAGAGTTACCATGTCTCTGCGGAGTCTTTGGGGCTTCGCGTCCACTGTGAGAGTTGGTGAGTTAAGCCCAGGGCAAGTTGGGGTAGCTTCCAGGCAGTCTCTAACAGTTGGGAAGTGCATCATGCCATGGGCTATGTACTGTAGTTCTCCTTTTTTGTTGGCGTGTGTCTATCTATCTATCCATCCATCTATCTATCTATATATCTATCTATCCATCCATCCATCCATCCATCTATCCATCCATCCATCCATCCATCCATCCATCCATCGATCGATTGATCCAGACGCATCGCATATATGATGCATGGAATAGATATTACATTACATAGAGAATATATCTCATGGATTGTTTTGTTGTTTTGAGTCTTCACATCTCACCGGATTTGCCTGTCAGTTCAGGTTATTGGGATTGTAAGGACTTTGCATGATATGCTTCATCGAGTGCCTGTCTTGAAACCTAAGGCCCGGCCTCAAGAAGACTTTGCAGGACCGTTATGTTCTGGACGAGCCCTTGGAGGCACAGCCGTAGCATTGATTTTGACGCTGGATGTCACTCAAATTGATGATGTAGAACCAACCAGTCCAGTCAGGAGTACAATCACGATTCAAACCTGATGTCTATTTGAAGTTTGCTTGAAAAGATGATTCAATCAACTCTTTGTAGATCCATGTGGAGTCCTTCCGCCGCTGTCTCTGCCAGGAATTGGGTGTCTACTTTGCTGTCCTCGATGGCCACGGTGGAACTCAGGTGTGCACCTGGATTTTCTGATGGGAAGCATGCATGGGCCAAGCATTGGTTTGATTCTTCACTTGTTTGATAGGTTTGGTGAGGCTTGACACTCCAATTTGATAATCTGACCTGTAGATGGGAGACTAGAGTTCCAACTTTCCAGAATCCAGGAAATGGCAAGGTAACCGCCCTTGACGAGTCTTGGGATGAAAGCGGATATTAGATATGGATGATGTCACTGTAAGGCAGCAAGAGGAGATCACTGGGTCTGCTCCCGGAGTCAGCTTTCATGACGGTGTTCTGAGGTGGCTGATATGGTGAAGGAAAAGCTGCATAAGTCACTTGGATTGGAAAAGGGAAGGAAATGGTGAAGTCATCTCTTCCACTTTAGGACCTACCAAACTCAAAACATGAAGCAGTGACGCTCCACCATTGCCAAGCAGCACCTTTGAGGAATCTCCTCCAGCAGATGAGGCAGCGACAGGCGCATCGGTAGGGAAGCGAAATCCAATGGCGGAGGTGTGTTAACTGGCCAGGTGAAGCTGTAATTATTGCACTCCAAAGATATTATATATTATAGAATAGCAGCAGCGCTCCCCTTCGCAGACTTATTAATGAGTGTTCCTGAGCCATCGAAAATTGAAACCTTGGGAGCTGCATGGAATCTTTCTGAGTTGGGAATACTTTCTGGTAGTCAGGTACAGCCTGCTTCTCGCAACGAGAAGATCAAAACAGCTGTCAAAGAGGCAGCGGACAGATGTTGGACGTCACACAATGACATAATGCAATGCTGCTTTTGGTGGAGCCTTCGTTCCACAATTTGACCATAACTTTAGAGCATGAAGCCGGTGGGAGTTCACAGGAGCCAGCAAAAAGCAGATTTGACACATACTTGTAGTGTGATTATATAGGTAGATTTTTAATGTGGACATTCTATTTCATATGCAATTTGCAATTATATCTAGACAGAGTGGTCCTCCTAAATGAACATGTCTTGTCATCTGAAAACGAAATATTGAATATCTTCCTCTGCTATGTCTCAGCTCACAGCGTCAGTGACGGGTTGCCCCTTGCATGTCTGCACTGTGGATCATGCATGAAGTAGACAACTATACTAACTATACGTATGTGTACACCTATGCAATGATGTCTGAATGCCTTTGGTTTCCAAGTGGCATAGCTCCATTTGATCAGGCCTTCTTGCAAACGGACAAGGAGATCCTAGCCCTCTCGGAGCGTAAGAAGTGTCTCGCCAATCTGTGGATCTTTCCAAAGGGGGGGATTGACGACGGAAAAGCCTTGGTAGAGCTGGTGATTTGTCAAGGGACTGCCCTCACTTGAAACCTTAGGTTTGAGCTGGTTGGCTCCACCTGCGTCCGGGAACCCATGCTTTCCTGGTGGTGGGCTCTCGTTTCGAAGATGCGCTGAAGGATTGCCTGCTAGCGTCCTTGGCTCGAGTGCAAAAATATTAGTATGAGAAAATATCAAAGTGACCGTGCTTTGCATTCAACGCCGGTCCATGGCACAGAAGGAACTGATGGCTCCAATGGCGCCACGGACCTTGGAGGTTGGCGCAGCGATGCTGGAGGCTGATGCCGCAGTGGGCATCGATGCTGAGTGCCAAGTCTGGCTCAACCAGCTTGGGGAAGCTCAGCAGGAAAAGACAACCTTTTTTTAAAAGAACTCTTGGGAAGAAATTTAAGATAGAAGAGTGTTCTAACGCAGAAGTGCATTCGTTAGGGTGTACCGCACCCTTCAAGCATTTTCAATTGCTGCCGGTGTCCCAACTGGCCATTTCAGGAAAGGTTGTCACATACGAACTTGGACATGGATCAGCTGACCCACTTGACAGTTCCGCATGAAGGAGAGCCACTAAAACCGTTGCCTGAATGCTTCAGCACTGGACGAAGAAGAAACCATTCCTGTCTCAGCTTCTTAAAACAGTCTATTTGCTTCGAGGGAATGTGAGAAAAAAAATCATCTACATCGTGGAGCCTCAGTGGGAGAGTAGTGATAATTACACCATCCTCTATGATATGAACAAGATGACAATGATCCGAAGGGGATGGTCCGGTACTTTCAGAAAGAAGACCACCGAGCCGTTGAAGTCGAACCCTTTGGCAGAGTTCATGGCACAATGGCGTGGGCACTATTTGGATCCGGCAACCCCTTGCTTTTGGCAGCCACCAGGCTTTTCCGAACCAAGAACCAAGTCAGCACCTGCGATGAAAACCAGCGGTCACCACGACCTTCAGACAGTGCCAAACCATGCACCGGTGCCGGGCTGGTTTGTGTCGCCATGTGAAGGCTGCGAAGAGTTTACGACGGACATTGCGATTCTGGGACATTTGTTTTCAAGAACTTTTTCTGCTTTTATTCAACCCTGATTTGATTGCAATTTATCCATTGCCAATTGTGAATCACTTTTGGGGTAATAATATGCTGTGAGGATTGATGGCAAGCGCATTTGCCGCATGCTGGTCAAGGACGGAGAACTGTTGCGCCTTGCCCTAGCTACCCCGAAGCATGAGGCCATTGAGGAATATGAGGTCCAAGTTCGTGACATCGCTGACGAAAGTGGGTCGCAGTCACACACCTCAATCGACGACATCACATTTTAGCAAGGGTCATCTTCGGAAGCATCAGGGAGACGTGGGCAGGCCGTGTCAAACCAGCGAATTGGTGGGCTTTTTTGAAGTCTCGGAGCAGCTGCATTGTGCGAGCATGTTTGATCAAGGTATCCCAAGGATCCTTCGCACTTTGTACAGTCAGACCGCGAAGTTGAAACAGCAAAAGCGGCGTTTTCAAGCTGTGATTGGAGGGTAATTGTGTACTAGCATTGTTCGATTCTCCCACGTGACTGCCAATTTCACATGGCAAGCACTTGCAGCTTGGGTCCTGTTCTCAGGTGTCCGCCATCCTGCATGGCAATCCGTGCCTTGGTGACCAAATGCTTTATCATGTGTAGGGAAGAATTTTTCACCTGAACCAAGCCGAGGAAGCTGGGTACAGCCTTGCGCCTGGCAGGGGGCCTGAGGGAGAAATCAAAGTTTTCACGTGCCAATACAGTTTCCCCCTATCCTGTTTGTTTTGCTTGAAACATTCCTTGGTGGATCTTGACAAGGAAGAACCGCCAGGGTTTCAGAAAAGGAATCTTGAAAGCATCGAATCTGAACCTGGTATCTCACATCGGTTCCTTATCGTGGGGCCGTGAGCTTCATTGGCTGAGGTTATTTCTAACCTTGGTGACTCCCGAGCAGTGCTGTGTACGCTACCAGGGAGGGGTCCATGCTTGGAGTTATGTAGGACTCTGGTTGAACAATGACTTGGACAGGGGAGTTTTCCTCTTCATCCCTGTAGCACAACATGACCCAAGTCGTTTCGGCTTTATCGAGGCCGTGCTGGCACTGCAGTGCCGGTATCAGAAGATCACAAGCCCACTCGCATGGATGAGTTTGGATGCCCCAGAGGAGCTTAGGAAGGTAGACAAAGACTGTGGCTGAAACAACTTGGGTTCTGGCAGGATTCAGAGAAGTCGTGTTCACCAATTGAATTTTGGGTCCACAACCTCGTGATTTGCAGAGATGCTCATTTGCCTGCAGCCCAGGAAGAAGCGCATCGAGCGTGTGGGAGGTCTTGTGTTGCAGGTACGGGTGGTACAGTTGGTGCGACCATGGATGGATGCATCACTGCAGCCTTGGACAGGTCCGTGGAGCATGGCGTGTGGCCACCTCCACGAACCCTAACTCCATGAATAAGGCCGCCAGAAGAGAATACCAGGCCCTGACCAAGTTCACGATTTTGGGTTGGTTTTGGGAGTGCTGTGCAGATGTTGTGTTGAAACGTTGGCCTCTCTGGACTTGCAAGTTTGGTGGTGGTTGTACGTTGGTGGTCTCTTCATCTACATTTTCAATTTTCAGACTTTTTGCTGCACTTCCGCTGGTATTCTCTGCTACTCTAATTTTTTGGGAAGCCTTTCCTGTAGTTTCTTTGCCACCACCCATTGCTCTTGGTGTCCCATCCCAATTGGTGCAACTTTTTTTTTTCTGGTTTACCGGTTTAAGTCATCCAGTTTGGAGTCCGGAGCCACAGTTTCGGCACAGGGCCTTGCGATGACGAGATCATTTGGAGATATGCCAGGGCACGTCAGATTCCAGATGAATGTAGGAAGAACCCAAGCAATCCCAACTAGCAAAACTTCCCCTGATGTCCAATCCATGGAGTTCCTCCCATCAAGTCAATACTTTTCCTGTTTGAGATTGTTTTATTTCATTATGGCACTTTGATTGGGACGTGGCTGAGGCACTTTAAGAGGCCCATTGGACTTGCCATTGCGGAGCCTGAGGTGCAAGTCATCTCTCTCTGCGATAAGGAGCTTTGCAGCTTTGCAGCTTTGCTCTTGATGACATCTTAAACGGAGATTGTTGGCTTTATGTTGGCCCATCTTAGCTGGTTTTTCTATGGTCCTTTCGCGAGCACTGGCAAAACCTCATGGTACAGCAAGGGGTGGTCCAGCGTCTCATTTCAGCCCACCAGTGAATCGCCAGAACACCAGTATTTCCATCACCACCTCTGCCTTCAACCCCTCAACATGCTTACTACTTAGTACCATGCCTTATCCATTTGTTTTTCTCCCTTTTGCACTCTAACGCACATGGATTTCATCCCGTTTCTTTGTGCAAAATCTTTGCCAACACTCCTGCGCTTTATCTGGATTTTTTTTCCGCTGAGTTCCGCGGATATTGAAGACAGATATTACATACATGTAGAGAGTTCTCCCCCTCACAGATTTCCAAATTTCCCTGTTCTACATTGAATCGCAACTTCGCAACCACAATATCTTCACATACAATCCTATGCTTTTTGGTTTCCACATACTTTGCCCAACCATAGTTGTTCATATCGCATTCACATACTTCGCAATCAGTGTCCATAGCCTATACGACTGACATCCCCTTAAATCAAGATTATCTGGACTGTGGTAAACTGCAGCTCAGCCAATCTTATCAAAGGTGCCAGCAAGGTCATTGGTTTACAATGCTTTGTCCGCAGGATTTGTTCATAGTGCTGGGCACGGACGGCGTCTTTGATGTGCTCAGCAACCAGGTGCCCTGGACAGTGGGAAGTTCTCACAGTGCTGCAGATACTTTTGAGAGAAAAGTTTTGGCTAAGAGCAGACCTGGCTGGCAAATGTCATTGTCAAATTGCTTGCAACGCTTGGTCGCTTTGCACCCTAGACTTTTTGTCAGTTGGGTTCCGGTTTGGTTACTGCCTCCCTTTTGCCAGGAAGTGATTGACCTGGCAATGCGGTGTGGGCACTCATGGCAATGGACTGTTGGAGCCAACCTGGTTGGAAGGATGCGGACAGACCTATCATGCTATTCTGTGATGTTTGAAGCAGTTGAGGCTGTTGAGGCTTTTCCAGAAGCCATAGCTTTTTGCTTCTGAATGGAACCAAGCCAGCGGGAAAACCATAAAAAGGTATATAATAGAACACAAGCTGCAAATGGGTTTATATAGTAGATCAAAAATGGCAAAAGGTTCAAAAGGTTGGGCCCAAGAGTGCCAGGCAGGATTGATTTGCACCCTTTGGGGTATCCCAGGCACTGGCGAGAACCAGAAGAAGCCGCAAAGAATATTGTACGCTCTGCTTACAAACGTGCGGGAGCTAAGCACATGGTATATATAGATATGTAGTATGTATTATGCAAGCGTTATCTATTTCCAAGTTGAATACTAAAACCTTAAACTAGTGCAGAGGGCTCCTTGTCAAATGATGTTGGCTTTGGCCAGCAATCTTTGAATGCCTCAATATTGTTTGGTGGATATATGCACCATGCACCGTGTCCCACACAATCACCTCTTACAGTTGCATCCAAACGTGCTTGGATGCACTTGCGGTCAGAGCTAAGAATTGAAAAGGCGGTGCTCTGAAGAAATAGTGCAATTTGGCAAGACGCCTAAAAGGGAATCGCAAGTGGGTTTAAACAAATTGTTTGGTAGATAAGAGTGCTGAATTGGAGCTCATAGATATTGTATTTGAGGTTTCTGTGACAGATAGCTTTCATGTTCCGGAATCTGCTCGATTTGTTTGGTTCGAATCCGCATGAATGGTTGATCAATGTGGAATATCTCTATGCAGTCTCTTCTACTGATTTTGCAGAGTGCCTATACAACTCATCTTAATCTCTAAATGATCTTTGGTGACTATTCTTGCAGATGATTTCATCATAGTCAAGATGCCTTGCTTTTTCAAAATTGCTGCCAGAGCGGCCCTTGATAAATTGGCTGTGTCCTCACTCAAGCCGCGGTTTTCTGTGAAAGAACTTGATTTCGTTCCGTCCTCGAACCGGGCAGGCGGTAGCGAGGACAACCTGACCGTGATGGTGGTCCAATTTGGTGGGAAGCACCAGATGACAACTGAAGATAGCATCTGAAACGGGCCAGGAGATTTCAACGGTTCTTCCTTAGGAGGGTTTGAAGTCCCTTTACAGACTTTATTGCTTGATTGGGTATGTGGGTGGTAAAGAACAAGAAGATCCTTGAATTCTTCCTTGGCCCAAGTTTGATTCTTGTTTTGCGGTGATACAGACGAATCAATCTATGGAAGACCTTTGGTGCTGCCACTGAAGATGTAAAAGTCAATCATGGCGGCCACGCACCGCAACTGCAAAATCAAAGTCACATCCTTCACCATTCCGAACCACAAATCCAAACCAATTCTGATCTACGGTTGTTTTTCACAAACGCAGTTTGGTTTGAACTGACAATCCAAACTGTTCGAAAGACTTCATCCTTTTTCACCTTTAAGTGATCGAACTCCTCTTCCTGCCCCTCACACAGGCTGGGCAGACAAGAGTGTTGCCAAGTACATGAGCGCAACAGGCCCGCTGCATTGTGGCACAGGCACTGCACCCTGCGCGTCCCTTCCTATCCGCCCCAATTTCCTCTTAGCAATATGAACTCGGGTAGTGAGGGTTTTATTGATTCAAGCAGTTTTGGATTGGTTTTTGAATTGCGGGATACTTCGTTCAATGCTCAGGGTGAAATCGTCTTTAAGCATGGGAAGGATAAGTTGACTTATGATGCGTGGAAAGCGCCCTTTTGTATGAGGTGAGGTAGCGAAGAAATCCTGTTGGCACAAGATGTTTCCATAGAACTTCACAAAGAACGGAAACATTTGGGGTTGTGATGATATTGCTAGTTGCATTCAAATCCACCCCTTTGTGTCCACGTTTGGACTCGTCCGGATCGGCCTGTACAGAATGATCCCTGCTGGATTTCACTGACGTTTCACGGTTGGCTGCTGTGTTTTAATCATTTGATGAGTGGAGGGAGCCAAGCTGCAAATGTATGGGTTCTTTTTAGGCCAGCAACAGAAGTTTGACAACCAACAGCTGCTGAAGACCAACAGCTGCTTATTCGAGCGAATGCTCGAATGCTAGAGCTGTTTGGAGTCGGCTAATGTCTAGGAGGCCAACTGCTATGCACTTGTGGTTTATTTCAATTTCATTTATTACCAGACGGAATGTTAAAGGAAGACCTGATTGCTAGATCCCTTACAATTGAGATCAGGCTTTGGATAATCAATGTGAGGAACCAAGTGCATGCCAGTTCTGCGAACTGATAGAGGTTGCATCCAATTGCTTCGACAGATTTCTCTTTCAAAGTGAATGTGGAATTTGGAATTTATGTAACTTAACCATTTCTGACTTTCTGAGTCTTTCAAATTTTCAAGTCAAACCAACACTACACGCATCTCCTCAGCAGCGCGGCTGTTTGTATCGTGGCCTCGCCCCGTGCCTTCACCTATTTCGTCGTGCACCGGCCAATCCAGGTAGCGCTGGTGGTGGAATGGACGCAGGCGTGGGATGCGTCTCCCGCATCTCATTTTATTCCATTTATTCATTGAAGAAAGACGAGTCTAATATTATTTTATATCATGTTCTGGTAGCTCCCTTCAGGGTGTTGAATGCTTCAGTGGTGTTGACAGCTGTCACCAGTGATTCTCATGGAGTGCTGATGATTCCATTTGATGGGATTTGACTTGAAGTCTCATGTGTTGTGTTCCATTGTGCTGGATCAGGAGCCGTCAAGAACAGTGCAAAAGCGACAGACGATGTGGGGGACTCAGGGTGAGGGGTGGACAGGCAGTTGGAACCAACGAGCAAGCACATAGAACTACAAGAGCCAAAGGATGCCTAGAGACTGATGGACCATGATACTTCCGGACGGATTGAATGGCTGGATCAGGGTTTTGCTTCTATTGCATTTCAGCAGTATGCTATCTAGACTCTAGACGTTGGCACATCCACTTCCTGCTTGAACTGAGATGGACATGTTTGGCTGAAGCACTGCTGAATGGCAAAAATGTGGGGTTGACCGTGGATCAAAGATAGCGCTGAGACTGGATGTGGTGGGGTGACATTCGCAGGTGATTAGGAAGAGAATTGAAACTTCATTATCAGGGCCAGAGATGCAAATACATACAATGGTCAGATTGTGATTCTGAAGCTGGCCCGCGCTGGAAATGCAGTTTCAGAATGTTTGAAACTCTAACCCGGCGAGTGTTGAGTCAAAACAGAAATCAGGATCTAAGCTGATCAAACTCACTGACTTTATGCCGGACAGGTTTTGGGCATCTTCTCATGGCTTTGGCCTTCGGACATTTATCAAACCTGCTGGGAACCGGAGAAACTCTTCAGACAAACTATGCTCAGCACTTGGAGTGCATCAAAATGTGTATTTCGATTGTTCTGTTTATACGTATGCAGATGCATGCACATGAATGTGCATATCCACATAGGGAGTATGCACCTATACTTGTGGGTGTAGTTACTGTATGCACAGTACAAGTAGCTGTTTGTGGGCCTGTGTAGAGATATGCAGAGCATCAGCCATTCGGACAAACAAACACTTCTCAAGTCCAACATTTGCACTTTACTCAGAGAAAGCGGGGCATTTTAAGCATGAAATTCTGCACTCACAACCATGACTCAGGGATTCAATTTTCATAGGCATTCCTGAGGCAAGGGCTTTTTGGGTGAGGCTGTGTGGAACTCGTTGCCTGTCGTAGCTCCACCACATCCATGCGGGTTATCAAACTTCATTGGATGCTGTGGGCAGATGTGACCAAAATTTCAAGACAAAATGTCACGCTGAAAAGAAGAGAGTGCGTTCAGTTCCGCCACGCCAGATGAAAGGCGGTTTTGAGGCCTCAGACAAGGAGCAACAAGGTTGGCTTGTTGGCTAGTGAGGAAAAAAACAGGGAATCAAAGGTGAATTGTGTATGATGTGCTTGGCATTTTCAGAGTGGTCATCAGTATAGTGAGTATAGTGTGTGATCTTCAGGGAGTGTTTCAGACAAAATCTGAAATACCAAGCGATACCAAGCATCATTGCGCACATGATTTTTGCTGACCAGTCAGAAGACAGGGGGTTGAACGTTCTCTCGAGACCTCAAGAAGGTGCTGTGTATTTTCAGAGCCCACTCGGCTGTCCAGTGACGTAGTAGTTTCGTTCGCTTTATGCACATAATTCCTCAGGATTAGAGTTATTTCAGGCTTCCCCCAAGCAATGCTTCCAAGATTCAATGAAAGTGTCGAACAGTTGAAAAGGGGCAGAGTTTGCGACGGTCCACCAGTTGCAAAGCAGTTTGGGCAGGGGCTGGGTGTCACAATGAAACTTCGCCACTCTGAAATTGCAAGCTGGAACTGAGTACTGTACATATAACCTTCAGGAGTATATGAAGATCGCAGCAGGAAGCTGTACTTCTGATTTTGAGAAGGGTAGGAAATAGGACATGGTATGGACCAAGACTGAAGCACGGAAAAAGGAAAGCATGAAGAGAACAAGGAGAGGAAAACGAAGGAGGAAGAGAACGAAGAGAAGGTAAGAAAGGTAGTATGCATTGCAACTTTTGTCAAAGCCGAGGTTAACATCGGGACGTCACACAAGACCCGAAGAATCGACAGCTGTAGCAGGCAAGGTAGAACTATCTAACATTATCTAATAATTGATCATTTCCACCCCCACTGCCACCCCCAGGTCTATATATTCTTACTACTATTCTGGTTTCGAAAAATATGCTCGTGGTACGTGTTTCTGTTCGAAAGTCCAAGAACGTGTACGAATCAGAAAACTCACACATATTGCTACTTAGAAGTATAAAATATAAACAGATAACTTGTACAATACTTAATGCACTTTACACTGACGTACATGGCGGCTGCATTTTGCAAGAACCGCATGTTTCTCAACAACCTTCGTTCTGACATGAAACTCTAAACAAAATCCCTCGGCCCCTTCGTTCCAAAACCGGGAAAACAAACGTCTATCTAAGAGTTTGTTGTTGCTTACTCTTCATTTGGTCAAACCAAACTGGGCCAAAACCGCAGTGCTGAGACGAGCCAGGAAAGTTGTACAGATAGTTTTTTGGGCCTGAATATCGTGTTTTTTTTTTGCTCCGAGAACTACAGTTTTCCCTTTACCGCCTCCTTTTAATAGGGTTTGTACGAAGCAACTCGACCCCGTTCATTTTGAACATGATTTTTTTTGCGAGGATATAACCTCTGGCCTGAAAGGTTTGAGTTTGGGATTGATATTGGGGCACGAGCTAACGTTTCCGAGTCGAGTTTCTTATAATCTATCTTGGGAACCTTTCCGAGCTGCGATGACAGCTGGCCAAAGTTTGTTGTGTTTCTGCCTCAAATCTGCGAAGCAAAACATCTGCAGGATAAAAATTGCTCACGTTTGGCGGAGTCAAAGTGACACCCAGCTTTGCCAATGTCATTGGAAGCTGTGAGCATGCAGCGTGTGGGTGGTGATTCCTCTAGCCGAAAGATCCTTGCAGGAACTAACCATGACATCGAATAAATTGGCATTGCTTTGAAATTTAGACAGATATCTTCAAAATTGCATTCTTTTTTCACCAATCTTTGCTGCAACTTGTTTGAACTCATTTTGGACCTCAGAGCCTTGTAAGTTGTGGAGTTGTAGACGCACCCAGCGGGCGAAGTGGAGAATCCCGGGAATCATTCCCAAGCTTTCAATCCTTAGGTTAGGACGTCCCCACCCAAAAAATATAAGCCCGACAATGTCTTGAGATTTGGGAAAAAAGTCCTGGGATCTTTGTAAGTTAAACCTTTCCTTTCTATCGGAATGCCATCCTGCCCACACGCATTCGGCTGGGCTCAGAGTTTTGTGAATCGGCAATGGGCGTCACCTGCGTTCAGTGGTCAAAAAGAAGGGATCTGTTGATATAGCAGGAGCCGGTGTTGAATGAAGGGATGCTGATGTTTGGATATGATTGGCATCATGATTTTCTTACTGTTGTTGCTTAAAGCTTGAAATCCCTTCTTTCTTTTTTAACGTATTTCGTGCTATTTTGTTGATAGATTGATGAAGTTACGGTAAATACTTGATACCCAGAGAAGCACTGCAGCCAGCAATTCACCATGGCTGAATGGTGGCCCGGGGTTTACTCTACATGACTTTGAGCTCAAGATGGGTGCGTGTCGTGTTTCCGCTTTGGCGGGCCGGGTGGCTTTGAGACTTGGATGAGTGATGGAATGGTAAGGGAGGCAGATTCACAAGCAGGAACATTATGCCCAACATGAAATCATCCTTTGATCTCATTCGCCATCAATGTTGGTAATGTATGTGGGGATGATGTTTGAATCATGACTGCACGAAGCACCCGCCACTGTCAAACACCTTTTGGATCTTTTGGGACATGGCCTGGATTCAAGAGATTACCCCCTCCCTTCGAGCAGAGAAAATCTAAAGCATTGCAGGTATGTAAGCATCGTGGGCATTTCAAGCCTTGCAAGCCAAAGGCATGAAAGATCCTAAAGATAGTTTCAAGATGAGCAGAAGTGAGCCAAACATCTCCGAACACTAGGAGTTGATCATCATTGATCACTATCACTACCTGCTATTCGCTTCCCCAGATCTGTCCTATCAGGATCCGCAAGGCAGAATGATGCACCACATGCGGACCATTGCCGGGGACTTCAAGAGGCATCGCCACTTGTTACAGGAGAGTGGCGCGGTTGTAGTTGTATTATGATATTGTGATGCCTTCGGAAATGGAAGCAGCTTGCAGTTGAATCTAATGCAGCTCTGAAATGCTTGTTGTTGGGGGTCCTTCTTCAGGAGCTTAAGAACTGTCGCGCCTATGGAATCCTACAGGGTCATCCTGGTGTTTTGGCGTGCCTTGAAGTGAAGCCCTGTCAGTGGTCAATGTTTTCGGAAAGTCATGATGAGTCGATTCCTGTTTCATGTATGCACACGCATGCCACACCAAGATCCATACAAAGAGAGATGAATTGCACTTACTTGTCCTCTTCGCAACACGACACCGTCAGACTCACCCTTGAGGTGCTGCACCCCAACGAGCTTTGGCTCTTTCCAGGGTGCTCGACGGTTCTATGTTGACAGCATTGATCGCACGGTCTCAGTGCACAGTTTGGACAAGCCACTGGACTGTCACCTCAGGGGGGTGACCATGGACATACGAAGCACACGGGAAGATGGGAAGGGTCCCCGAAAGGAACAAGCCCCTTATCCAATTTGGTGCAGAGAGACATTCCAAACGCCTGGTGTCTTGGCAGGAAGTCCTGGAGTTCATGGAGAGGCATGATGACTCTGACGTAAGGACGCTGGACGGTGGATCTTGGTGAGGTAAGGGCATCATGGAGGCCGTTTAGGCATCTTTTGGCCTGAAAATTTGGCGCATCAATTCACAGCTACATTTTTTTGTACAGCAGCGAGAGTTTTGAACAGGATGTAGCAGCAATCCAAAGCTCAACTCAACAGCTGTTTGTTTGAGAGGCAGGCCATGCATTTCATATGGTTGTTAACAATGGCCGGGAGTAGAGATGCGAGAAAACTGAATAGGACTGTAGTTTTGTGTGATTTGGACGCATTAGAATTTAGACTTGAACATGGATTGACATAAGAGGAGTCCATTCAAACTCGAAGTTGAACTTACTTTGCGATCAAGTTGACATCTCCGGATTTTGAGCCCTCAAGTGCCCTCGAATTCTGTGCCTTTCGCTTTCCACTTCCCGAAGCCATGCGCGAGCTTGTGCACGTCCAAGGAGGCCAGATATGGATATGGCAGAATTGGATACATAAACTTCCCGAACTTGATGCCAAAAAAGCAGTTTCCCATTGACATCTCCACATTTCATCCTTCGCAGAGGCCAATGTGGCAACCAGATTGGTGCCAAGTTCTGGGAGGTCATTGCCGATGAACACGGAATTGATCCAACAGGTACCGGGTTCCAAATTCCGTTGGAACGAACTTTTGTGTCCAGGTGGTTGCTGCTTGAGTCAGATTACTCATATTATATACATTTATATACTGTAGGTTTAGATTTTTAGATGTTCAATCTCAATTCCTTTGATTGCAGTCTTCTTTAAGTCTTTCAAAAGCACAGTTTGCTTTTGACTCTTGACAGTGAGCTGTCAGCTTTAAGCAACACCGCTGCAATGTATGGCAGGTACGTACCATGGAGACTCTGACCTGCAGCTTGCAGCTAGGTTGCAAAAGCACAAGCCGCTTCCATCCGCTGTGGGGATGCTGCAGGAAGCATATGTCAACACAAAGGATGAATTGTACTGAAATCTTGCCCGTATTGATGAACATATCATATCAATTGTGCATGAGCTATGACCTTTTTCATCAACGCAGCTCTACACTGTCTACAGCTGTATTTTGTTGTTGTTGTTGTTGTTGTTGTTGTTGTTGTTGTTGTTGTTGTTGTTGTTGTTGTTGTTGTTGTTGTTGTTGTTGTTGTTGTTGTTGTTGTTGGTTGTTGTTGTTGTTGTTGGTTGTT